>CM051236.1:518700673-518725673 GCA_027917425.1 Gastrophryne carolinensis | reverse complement strand
AATGTGGGCAATCTGTATGTAGGGGGGGGATATATAAGATAGACTCTTATTCAGGGTGAAGGTCCGAATTAATGTGGGCAATCTGTATGTACAGGGTGTGGGAAACATAAAAGATAGGCTCTTATTCAGGGTGAAGGTCTGGATTAATGTGAGCAATCTGTATGTAGGGGGGGGGATATATAAGATAGACTCTTATTCAGGGTGAAGGTCTGGATTAATGTGGGCAATCTGTATGTACAGGGGGGGGAATATATAAGATAGACTCTTATTCAGGGTGAAGGTCTGGATTAATGTGGGCAATCTGTATGTAGGGGGGGGGGGATATATAAGATAGACTCTTATTCAGGGTGAAGGTCCGAATTAATGTGGGCAATCTGTATGTACAGGGTGTGGGAAACATATAAGATAGGCTCTTATTCAGGGTGAGGGTCCGTATTAATGTGGGCAATCTGTATGTACAGGGTGTGGGAAACATATACGATAGACTCTTATTCAGGGTGAAGGTCCGAATTAATGTGGGCAATCTGTATGTACAGGGTGTGGGAAACATATAAGATAGGCTCTTATTCAGGGTGAGGGTCCGGATTAATGTGGGCAATCTGTATGTACAGGGTGTGGGAAACATATAAGATAGGCTCTTATTCGGGGTGAAGGTCCGGATTAATGTGGGCAATCTGTATGTACAGGGTGTGGGAAACATATAAGATAGGCTCTTATTCAGGGTGAAGGTCCGGATTAATGTGAGCAATCTGTATGTACAGGGGGGAAACATACAAGATAGGCTCTTATTCAGAGTGAAGGTCCGGATTAATGTGGGCAATCTTTATGTACAGGGTATGGGAAACATGTACGATAGGCTCTTATTCAGGGTGAGGGTCCGGATTAATATATATATATATGACTCACCTTAAACACCCGCAATATAACAATATTGTCACTGCCCGAATCCAGGCAGAATTATTATTTCTGTTTGGTGGAGAGTTATGTGATGCCGAGGCCCCTCTTGCAGTGCGGGGGCACCCATGGCCTTTTTGTGAGGTGCCACACACAGGAGGACCCCCTATAATATATTATATAGCTTTCACCCCGTTTCCCTATTCGCATTTTGATCGCCTTTCTATTGTGTGTCTGGGCTCCGCGCGGTGCGGAACCTCCTGTGCGGAACCTCCTGTGCGGAACCTTCTGTGCGGAACCTTCTGTGCGGAACCTCCTGTGCGGAACCTTCTGTGCGGAACCTCCTGTGCGCAACCTCCTGTGCGGAACCTTCTGTGCGGAACCTCCTGTGCGGAACCTCCTGTGCGGAACCTTCTGTGCGGAACCTCCTGTGCGGAACCTCCTGTGCGGAACCTTCTGTCTCCATCCAGTGTCCCGGCCGATCCATATCTGTCCTCGCTCATGTATATGGGCCCCGGGACCCTCTTGGGGTGCATTTGGCCAGCTGGTAAATATCGCACCCCTTTATATCTGATCGCCTAATCTAGGTTTGTAAGGGGTGTGCCGACCTCACCTCGCCCGGCGATCGGTGGCCTCCAATAATATTAATACTATTATTATTACTGTTATTAATAATAAAATGATCTCGTATAATCCGGTGTCTGTGCGATAAAATAATCGCGGACCATCAATCCGCCTGTTTACTGGTTTATACATTAAACCTCACTGAGCGATAATGCTCCTATAGCTGTGCTTTATAAAATGGGAAATATGATGATGATTATTATTATATATATTATACACACATACACATATAACAACTCGGTCCCTATATATGTGTGTGTGTGTGTGTGTGTGTGTGTGTGTGTGTGTGTGTGTGTGTGTGTGTGTGTATGTGTGTGTATATATATATATATTATAAAATAGCTCTGCCTTGCTCTATAAGGAGTGTTGTGTAGGGAAATGCGTGCGGTATAGTAATATACAGTAATTGTCTCTATATATTTATATACATATATTTTTTGACAGTAGCTGTGTCACACTGTATTCTCTTCATTATATTATATCACGACTGACTTATAATGCTCTACAAGGACTGATGACAAGAGCTGCGATGTATGGAGCGTATATGATAGTACATATCAAGAGTAGAGCTATATATCTACAGTATATTCTCTGCGTTATAATCGTGTATTGTACTATAAGGTACTGTGATTACAGACCATCACATTATATAACAGTATGTCCATAGCCTAGAGGATTTCGCTATACGTTCCTTTTAGGTCTTTAAACAATGATGATAATAATAGTAAGCGCTATTTATTGTGTAGCGCTGCTATATGTAACATGCCGGCTGTGATGCATTATCGTTATACATATATATCCTCAGGCTCCTGTTTATTGCTATAGGCTACAGTATACATCTGTGTTTTGTTTTATATATAAATATGAAGAGCTTTCCTGAAATATGAGAGCTTTCCTATATATCCATGGTGTTCTATATGCCACAATCAGGTCTTCCAGTATCATAAAATAATTAAAATTATTGTAATTGTAATATATATATATATATATATATATATATATATATATATATATATATATACATTTTTATTATATATTATTGTTCTCATTATTATATATACTGTATACTACGGTATACTCTATAAACTACATTGCAATATAGGTACTACCATATAGATACTACACATATTATTATTATTATATATATACTATGACAAACATAATAATAATAATAATATATATATATATATATATATATATATATATATATATATATATATATATATATAGTATATTGCTATAGGATATTCGTTTTAGACATCTCTGGTAGCTAAGTTTTCGTATAAACAAGCTATCTTTGATAATTGTGCCATATATAAATTGCAGTGACACGTGGTATGTGTAGATATCCTAATCACATATGGCTATTTTTTATTAATATTATGATGATTGTTATAATTATTATATCGAGTCTATAGTTTGTATGGTTCTATGTATAAAACATTCATAGACCTCTGTATTCTATACGAGTGGCACATCTGTGTCCATACATCCCGGCGCCAATAAGATTATCAGGAATTTTGTATCAAAGGATTTGTTGTAATATATATATATATATATATATATATATATATATATATATATATATAGTATATGTGTGTGTCTGTGATATATATATATATATATATATATATTTAGATAGATAGATATGTATATATGTGTGTGTGTGTGTGATATTATATGCGCTGTGTTGCTATCGTGTCCAGCTATTTAGATGATGGATCTATAGGTCTCTTCAGTGTAATATAATGTGACGTCATAGCTATCCGCAGGCAGCCGGGGGATTAGGATGATATTTGTCACTATTATCTCTATGTATAACCTCATTCAATATATTTCTGGAGCATTTCAGGGTTACTACTAGGACTGTACTATATATCTTATAAAACATTATGGATTGTACTGGAAGGAGTCATCGATTTCCCAGCATCCCACAACCTTATCATGTGCTGTGTACCAGGAATATATATGAACATATATATCTCTTAGAGCATTATTCTCTATAACTGTACAGAGTGACACCCTGTGTATTTATTACACCTCATAGAGCAATATATCCTAGAAAGTCATGATACCTTGTTGAGTAAATATATATATATATATATATACACACACACACCTATCTATATACATACAAACAAACATATCTATCTGTACATATTATACAGAGTTATAACCAGCATGGTGTGTGTGTGTGTGTGTGTGTGTATAATATTACGTTATATATCTTCCTGTTACATTGTAGCATATCACACACACAGGTTATATATACTGGGTCACATCTATACACACACACACCTATCTGTATATATTATACAGAGTTATAACTAGTGTGTGTGTGTGTGTGATATTATTACGTTATATCTCTTCCTGTTACATTGTAGCACATCACACACACAGGTTATATATACTGGGTCACATCTATACACACACACACACACACACACACACACACACACACACACCCCTATCTGTATATATTATACAGAGTTATAACTAGTGTGTGTGTGTGTGTATAGATGTGACCCAGTATATATAACCTGTGTGTGTGATGTGCTACAATGTAACAGGAAGAGATATAACGTAATAATATTACACACAGACACACACACACACTAGTTATAACTCTGTATAATATATACAGATAGGGGTGTGTGTGTGTCTGTGTGTAATATTATTACTTTATATCTCTTCCTGTTACATTGTAGCACATCACACACACAGGTTATATATACTGGGTCACATCTATACACACACACTAGTTATAACTCTGTATAATATATACAGATAGGGGTGTGTGTGTGTGTGTGTGTGTGTGTGTGTGTGTGTGTGTGTGTGTGTGTATAGATGTGACCCAGTATATATAACCTGTGTGTGTGATGTGCTACAATGTAACAGGAAGAGATATAACGTAATAATATCACACACACACACACACTAGTTATAACTCTGTATAATATATACAGATAGGTGTGTGTGTGTATAGATGTGACCCAGTATATATAACCTGTGTGTGTGATATGCTACAATGTAACAGGAAGATATATAACGTAATATTATACACACACACACACACACACACACACACACACACACACACACCCCTATCTGTATATATTATACAGAGTTATAACTAGTGTGTGTGTGTGTGTATAGATGTGACCCAGTATATATAACCTGTGTGTGTGATGTGCTACAATGTAACAGGAAGATATATAACGTAATAATATTACACACAGACACACACACACACTAGTTATAACTCTGTATAATATATACAGATAGGGGTGTGTGTGTGTCTGTGTGTAATATTATTACTTTATATCTCTTCCTGTTACATTGTAGCACATCACACACACAGGTTATATATACTGGGTCACATTATCTATCTATCTATCTATCTACACACACACACACACACACACACAGTGGCATATATATCATATACATCAAATATATATATATACATAGGCTGTAATCAGTGTAAGTATATTAGTATATGTAGTAGAATATTTTTTTTCTTAGCAAGGAAACAATAAACGTGTATATATATTATATATTATTGTAGTTATTATAAGGAGCCTTATTTATGAAGCGCCTATTTTTGGCCTCAGCGGCGCTCAGCGTGGGATTTAAGAAACAAAAGGGAGGTTATGTAAGAAAGGATAGCGCCAGGTAGCGCCTCGTAGCGGCAGGCAGTGTCTGGTGAATGCCGGGCGCTGTACGCAAAACCACATTTATGAAAGCGAATCTGGTGAGCGACTCTAACAGCGCCATGTAGCGTCCGATAAATTGTTATTATAGCGCCGGCGCTCTAGGCTCAGCAGCTCCATGTGGTACCTCTCCCATACATTTCAATGGGCTTTATTAGTATAAACAGCGTTTTGTTTTTTTTTTGCTCCAATCATTGTGTGACGTCTCCCGGCTGCAAACAAACACTTTTATACATTTTTTGGACTTTTTATATTTTTGTGCAGAATTGTCATTACAGGTCTGGCACTAAAGTGTTAATGTCACAGTGTTATAACAATGTCATTCCATGTGTTTTCGCTTTATTACAGGTGGATATGTGTTCAAAATCAGACTTTAATCACACAGCGTCTGGCGCTCTATTCTACAGCGCCCAGCTTTAGAGCGCCGACGCTGTGTGTGTGATATGTATGGTGTGGAGCGCCGAGTGCCGGACATACTAAGCTGGCATTACCTCTCGCTCGCTGCAGCGCTGTACCAGTGTTAGAGCGCACAACACACATCACATTCATCAATGCCAGCCAGGTTACTACAGCAACTGAGGTGCTCTGTTACAGCGCCCGATACCCGCTTACATCATCTACTAACGGTCGCTCTAAGCGCCGCTATACAGATGCTCATATGGCAATACCTGGCGCTAGAAGTGAATCAGCCTCAATGTGTAATTGGGACGCAAACAACTAAAACGCAGCCTAAACCCACTGGAAAGTTTGTCCCCAGCAGTGATTTCCTGTAACTGTGATGATGAAACGCCGACCAGCGGCGGGAAAATGCAGCGCCAAAGATTTCAAGGAGGATTTTGGAGGCCCCGCGAGGAGAGAATCGATCTTATATATTTCCGGTTCGATCGCTGTGGGTTTTGGTCCACTTTAAAGTGTTACTGATGTGACTATTGCTGAGGTGACCATTATGGAAGACATGAGAGGGTTACAGGGTATCATTTAATTTAAAGTGGGACAAATGACCATTAATTAACCATTAATGACCATTGATTAACCATTAATGACCATTATTAACCATTAATGACCCTTGATTAACCATTAATTAACCATTAATAACCATTAATAACCATTAATGACCATTATTAACCATTAATTAACCATTAATAACCATTAATTAATCATTAATGACCATTATTAACCATTAATTAACCATTAATAATCATTAACCATTAATGACCATTATTAACCATTAATTAACCATTAATGACCCTTGATTAACCATTAATGACCATTATTAACCATTAATTAACCATTAATGACCCTTGATTAACCATTAATGACCATTATTAACCATTAATTAACCATTAAGGACCATTAATTAACCAATAATGACCATTGATTAACCATTAATGACCCTTGATTAACCATTAATGACCATTGATTAACCATTAATGACCATTATTAACCATTAATTAACCATTAATAATCATTAACCATTAATGACCATTATTAACCATTAATTAACCATTAATGACCCTTGATTAACCATTAATGACCATTATTAACCATTAATGACCCTTGATTAACCATTAATGACCATTATTAACCATTAATTAACCATTAAGGACCATTGATTAACCATTAATGACCATTATTAACCATTAATGACCATTATTAACCATTAATTAACCATTAATGACCATTGATTGGATTTTGGAGGCCCCGCGAGGAGAGAATCGATCTTATATATTTCCGGTTCGATCGCTGTGGGTTTTGGTCCACTTTAAAGTGTTACTGATGTGACTATTGCTGAGGTGACCATTATGGAAGACATGAGAGGGTTACAGGGTATCATTTAATTTAAAGTGGGACAAATGACCATTAATTAACCATTAATGACCATTGATTAACCATTAATGACCATTATTAACCATTAATGACCCTTGATTAACCATTAATTAACCATTAATAACCATTAATAACCATTAATGACCATTATTAACCATTAATTAACCATTAATAACCATTAATTAATCATTAATGACCATTATTAACCATTAATTAACCATTAATAATCATTAACCATTAATGACCATTATTAACCATTAATTAACCATTAATGACCCTTGATTAACCATTAATGACCATTATTAACCATTAATTAACCATTAATGACCCTTGATTAACCATTAATGACCATTATTAACCATTAATTAACCATTAAGGACCATTAATTAACCAATAATGACCATTGATTAACCATTAATGACCCTTGATTAACCATTAATGACCATTGATTAACCATTAATGACCATTATTAACCATTAATTAACCATTAATAATCATTAACCATTAATGACCATTATTAACCATTAATTAACCATTAATGACCCTTGATTAACCATTAATGACCATTATTAACCATTAATGACCCTTGATTAACCATTAATGACCATTATTAACCATTAATTAACCATTAAGGACCATTGATTAACCATTAATGACCATTATTAACCATTAATGACCATTATTAACCATTAATTAACCATTAATGACCATTGATTAACCATTAATGACCATGATTAACCATTAATTAACCATTAATGACCATTGATTAACCATTAATGACCATTATTAACCATTAATTAACCATTAATAACCATTAATGACCATTTTCTGACTTATGTGATCAACAGAAAGCGATCTGAAAGAACAGAAAATAGAAAAAAAAAACGCCTAAAAGTGGTTTGAGGAATTAAAGGGGCGATGGCAGCGATAATGCAGCACCAATTCCTGTCCCATGAGACTCTCCTCCGGTTCCTGCAATGCCGGGTAGAAGCTGTAGCAGGGCTCCTAAGTTTGCCCGTCTTTTCAATGTCAGACCACTTTTTGTGTGTGGTCACAGAGGAATAACAGCTTCTCTGTCCCATGGTGCTCTCAGGATGGGTGAGCAGGGCAAGCCACAGTGGTCCCTCAGATTTCTCTGACCGCAGCAGAGCGCACACAGGCTGCGTCATGACACCCTCCGCCCAGCGCAGAAAAGTTCCCTGGGGAAGAAGATAGAGATGGATGGATGGATAGTGCAATGGATGGATTAATGGAGTGATGGATGAAGGGAGAGATGGATGGATAAGTAGAGTGATGTATGGATAGATGGAAGCATGATGCATTGGATGGATGAATAGAGAAAAATATGGATGGATGGAGTGATGGATGGATGGAGTGATGGATGGATGGAGTGATGGATGGATGGAGTGATGGATGGATGAAGTGATGGATGGATGGAGTGATGGATGGATGGAGTGATGGATGGATGGAGTGATGGATGGATGGAGTGATGGATGGATGGAGTGATGGATGGATGGAGTGATGGATGGATGGAGTGATGGATGGATTAATGGAGCGATGAATGAATAGTGTGATGGATGGATGGAGCAATGGATGGATAGTGTGATGGATGGATGGAGCGATGAATGAATAGTGTGATGGATGGATGGAGCAATGGATGGATAGTGTGATGGATGGATGGAGCGATGGATGAATAGTGTGATGGATGGATGGAGCAATGGATGGATAGTGTGATGGATGGATGGAGCGATGGATGAATAGTGTGATGGATGGATGGAGCAATGGATAGATAGTGTGATGGATGGATAGTGTGATGGATGGATGGATGGAGCAATGGATGGATAGTGTGATGGATAGATGGAGAAATGGTTGGATAGTGTGATGGATGGATGGAGTGATGGATGGAGCGATGGATGGATAGTGTGATGGATGGATAGTGTGATGGATGGATAGTGTGATGGATGGATGGAGCAATGGATGGATAGTGTGATGGATGGATAGTGTGATGGATGGATGGAGCAATGGATGGATAGTGTGATGGATGGATAGTGTGATGGATGGATGGAGCAATGGATGGATAGTGTGATGGATGGATGGAGCAATGGATGGATAGTGTGATGGATGGATGGAGCAATGGATGGATAGTGTGATGGATGGATAGTGTGATGGATGGATAGTGTGATGGATGGATAGTGTGATGGATGGATGGAGCAATGGATGGATAGTGTGATGGATGGATAGTGTGATGGATGGATAGTGTGATGGATGGATAGTGTGATGGATGGATAGTGTGATGGATGGATGGATAGTGTGATGGATGGATAGTGTGATGGATGGATGGAGCAATGGATGGATAGTGTGATGGATGGATGGAGTGATGGATGGATAGTGTGATGGATGGATAGTGTGATGGATGGATAGTGTGATGGATGGATAGTGTGATGGATGGATGGAGCAATGGATGGATAGTGTGATGGATGGATGGTGTGATGGATGGATGGAGCAATGGATGGATAGTGTGATGGATGGATGGTGTGATGGATGGATGGAGCAATGGATGGATAGTGTGATGGATGGTGTGATGGATGGATAGTGTGATGGATGGTGTGATGGATAGAATGATGGATAGTGAGATGGATGGAGTGATGGATGAGCAGAGAAATATATGGATGGATGGAGCGATGGATAGATAGTGGGATGGATGGATGGAGCGATGGATAGATGGTCATTTATCTAGAATACAGTTGGATGGCGGATTGATAAATAGATGAATAAATATAACAGATGTATAGTCACTGCTCCCAGCCGTCACACACCTCACACAGAGTCCCGCACATGCGCTGTGGGATTTATTCCTGAGTTTAGTACACGGGCGATGTTGGGAGTCTCACACAGTGCGGCAAGCTGTAACCGGCCCTGGAGTCTTTTAGACCTCAGCCGGGTTACGGGTTTTGGTCCGCTTTAACATCGTCCTGAAAATCCTGTGCGGGCACCGCGGCTCTGCATTGCCCAGTAATTCAGAGGCTGATGCCGCCCCCTGCTGGCCAACCTGCGCAACTGCTACCACTGAGCGCACACAACACACACACAACACACACACACAATACTCACAACACACACAATACACACAACACACACACCACACACACAACACACACAATACACACAACACACACACAACACAAGCACAACACACACACAATACACACAACACACACAATACACACAACACACACACCACACACACAACACACACAATACACACAACACACACACAACACAAGCACAACACACACACAACACACACAATACACACAACACACACACAACACAAGCACAACACACACACAATACACACACAATACACACACAATACACACACAATACACACACAACACACACACAACACAACACACACACACAACACACACACACACAAACACACACAACACAAACACAACACAACACACACACACACAACACAAACACAACACAAACACAATACACACAAACACACACAACACACACACAACACACACACAACACACACAACACAACACACACACACACACAACACAAACACAACACAACACAAACACAACACAAACACAATACACACACAACACAACACAAACACAACACACACAGACAACACACACACAACACAAACACACAAGGGGCTCGAGTCAGAAAAGTTTATTTAGAAACATTTTTCATGTGATTCAGCAAAAAAAAAAAAAAAAGAAAAATAATAGAAGGAATGAAAAAATAGAATGAATGACAAAAAAGTAAGAACGAATGACAGGCAGAAAAAAAAATAAAAGAAGAATAAAATAAATGAAAAAAAGGAGAAATATAAGGAATTAAAGAAAGAAAGAAGGAATAAAATAAGAACAAATAGAAGGAACGACAGAAACAAATAAGAGAACGAAAGACAGACAGAATGAATGAAAGAAAAAATAGAATAGAAAGAATAGAATATATGAAAAAAAAAAATGAAAGGATGAATAAGAGAAAGAAAGAAAATGAGTAATAAAAGAAAGAAACAATAGAATAACAGAAGAAAAGAATGAATGAAAAAGAAAGAATAGAACTAATGCAAAAAGGAGGAATAGAAGGGATAAAAAAAAAGAAGGAATAGAAGGAATGACAGAAAGAAAGACGAGAATGAACGACAGACAGAATGAAGGAATAAAAGGAGTAGAATGAATGCAAAAAAGAAATAATAGAATATATGAAAAAAGAGAGAAGGAATTCTGCCTCCAGATTACCGGGTTTGGGGGCCAGTGTTATTCCAGGGTATTGCCGGACCTTTTCTGAAGGGTACAGGGGCCGGTAAGTGTCCAGGGCCGGTTGTCGGATGCCCTGAGCCAGACCAGAACCCTTTACACCAGACCTGTGGGGGGGGGGGGGGGGGGCACCTGCTGTGACCAAACCTGTATAGAGTGTGTCTGTCTCTATATATATATATATATATGGATATATAATGTATATAATATATAGGGACCTCGGCTGCTTGGTGTGCGTCCCTCATTTCTTGTCCCTCCTCCCACTTGAGTTTCACCTTCATCTTACCCTCCAATGTGTCCTCTCGCGCTCACTTCCTCCCCCCTAGAAATAAGTGATGGATGGATGGATGGAGTGATGGATGAAGGGAGAGATGGATGGATAAGTAGAGAGATGTATGGATAGATGGAAGCAGGATGCATTGGATGGATGGATGAATAGAAAAATATACGGATGAATGGAGCGATGGATTGATCGATGGAGGATAGTACAATGGATTGAGTGATGAGCAGAGAAATATATGGATGGATGGAGCGATGGATACATAGTGTGATGGATGGATGGATGGAGCGATGGATAGATAGTGTGATGGATGGATGGAGCGATGGATAGATAGTGTGATGGATGGATAACTAGAGAGCTATAGGGATAGATAGAAGGATGATGCAATGGGTGGATGGAGCGATGGATGGTGTGATGAATGAATAAACAGTGCAAAGGATGGAGCGATGGATGGATGAGTAGAGAAATATATGGATGGATAGTGTGATGGATGGATAGTGTGAGAGATGGATAGTGTGAGAGATGGATAGTGTGAGAGATGGATAGTGTGAGGGATGGATAGTGTGAGAGATGGATAGTGTGATGGATGGATAGTGTGATGGATGGATAGTGTGAGGGATGGATGGATGGAGCGATGGATGGATAGTGTGATGGATGGATAGTGTGATGGATGGATAGTGTGAGGGATGGATGGATGGAGCGATGGATGGATAGTGTGATGGATGGATAGTGTGAGAGATGGATAGTGTGATGGATGGATAGTGTGATGGATGGATAGTGTGAGGGATGGATAGTGTGAGGGATGGAGCGATGGATGAGTAGAGAAAAATATGGATGGATGGAGCGATGGATGGCTAGTGTGATGGATAGATAGTGTGATGGATGGATAGTGTGATGGATGGAGTGATAAAGTGATGAGTAGAGAAATATATGGATGGATGGAGCGATGGATGGATGGAGCGATGGATGGATGGAGTGATGGATGGATGGAGCGATGGATAGATAGTGTGATGGATGGATGGATGGAGCGATGGATAGATAGTGTGATGGATGGATGGATGGAACGATGGATAGATAGTGTGATGGATGGATGGATGGAGCGATGGATAGATAGTGTGATGGATGGATGGAGCGATGGATAGATAGTGTGATGGATGGATGGAGCGATGGATAGATAGTGTGATGGATGGATGGAGCGATGGATAGATAGTGTGATGGATGGATGGAGCGATGGATAGATAGTGTGATGGATGGATGGATGGAGCGATGGATAGATAGTGTGATGGATGGATGGATGGAGTGATGGATAGATAGTGTGATGGATGGATAGAGCGATGGATGGATGGATGGAGCAATGGATGGATAGTGTGATGGATGGATGGAGCGATGGATAGATAGTGTGATGGATGGATGGAGCAATGGATGGATAGTGTGATGGATGGATAGTGTGATGGATGGATAGTGTGAGGCATGGAGTGATGGATGGATGGAGCGGTGGATAGTTGAGTAGAGAAATATATGGATGGATAGATAGTGTGATGGATGGAGCAATAGATGGAGCAATGGATAGATAGTGTGATGGATGGATGGATGGAGCGATGGATAGATAGTGTGATGGATGGATGGATGGAGTGATGGATAGATAGTGTGATGGATGGATGGATGGAGCGATGGATAGATAGTGTGATGGATGGATGGAGCGATGGATGGATGGATGGAGCAATGGATAGTGTGATGGATGGATGGAGCGATGGATAGATAGTGTGATGGATAGATAGTGTGATGGATGGATGGAGCGATGGATAGATAGTGTGATGGATGGATGGAGCGATGGATGGATGGATGGAGCAATGGATAGATAGTGTGATGGATGGATGGATGGAGCGATGGATAGATAGTGTGATAGATGGATGGAGCAATGGATGGATAGTGTGATAGATGGATAGTGTAAGGGATGGAGTGATGGAGCGGTGGATAGTTGAGTAGAGAAATCTATGGATGGATGTAGTGATGGATGGATAGTGTGATGGATGGAACAATGGATGGATGGGTAGTATAATGGATGGAGCGAGGGATGGAGTGATGAGTAGAGAAATATATGGATGGATGGAGTGATGGAGCGATGGATGGATAGTGTGATGGATGGATGGAGCGATGGATGGATAGTGTGATGGATGGATAGTGTGATGGATGGATGGAGCGATGGATGGATGGAGCGATGGATGGATAGTGTGATGGATGGATAGTGTGATGGATGGATAGTGTGAGGCATGGAGTGATGGATGGATGGAGCGATGGATAGATAGTGTGATGGATGGATGGAGCGAGGGATGGATAGTGTGATAGATGGATAGTGTGAAGGATGGAGTGATGGATGGATGGAGCGATGGATGAGTAGAGAAATATATGGATGGATGGAGCGATGGATGGATAGTGTGATGGATTGAGCAATAGATGGATAGTGTGATGGATAGATGGAGTGATGGATGGAGCGATAGATGGAGCGTTGAATGGATAGTGTGATGGATGGATGGAGCGGTGGATAGTTGAGTAGAGAAATATATGGATGGATGGATGGTGTGATGGATTGAGCGATAGATGAGTAGAAAAATATATGGATGGATGGAGGGATGGAGCGATGGATAGTGTGATGGATGGATGGAGCGATGGATGGATGGAGCGATGGATGGATAGTGTGATGGATGGAGCGATGGATAGTGTGATGGATGGATGGAGCGATGGATGGATGGAGCGATGGATGGATAGTGTGATGGATGGAGCGATGGATAGTGTGATGGATGGATAGTGGGAGGCATGGAGTGATGGATGGATGGAGCAGTGGATAGTTGAGTAGAGAAATATATGGATGGATGGATAGCGTGATGGATGGATGGAGTGATGGATGGATGGAGTGATGGATGGAGTGATGGATGGGTAGTATAATGGATGGAGTGATGAAGTGATATATGTGGGTGACTCCAATGGCTCTGCCTATAGGTGGGGTCAGATACTGATCCCTGGTTGGAGGGAATAAGATGAGCTTCAGAAGAGGGACAGGAATCTGACACACGCTCCATTGTAACATCTGAGGAGGAGACCAGAAGCGTGTAAGGGTGTAAGGATATTTCTTGCTATTTATCTTATTTACTGTGTTATATAGTTCATTCTGTTTTTTATCACCTGTTTCTTGTTGTTTTTCTGTTTGTTTTAAATAAATTCTAAAAATACAGCAGAGGGAATAGAAGGGAAAAGGGAAAGAACGAATGACATAAAGAAAGAAGAAACGACAGACGGAAAGAAGGAATAAAATAAGGACTAGAATGAATGAAGAAAGAAAGAATAGAGTATAAGACAACAATGAAAGAAAGAATAGGAGTAATGACAGGAAGAAACAATAGAATAAAAGAAGAATAGAATGAATGAAAAAGGAATAAAAATGACAGAAAAAAAGAACAGAAGGAATAAAAGAAAGAAAAAGGAATTAATAAAAGAAAGGACGAATGGAAGGAATGACAGAAGAAAGAAGAGAACAAACGACAGTTAGAAAGAAGGAATAAAAGAACTAGAATGAATGAAGAAAGAAAGAATAGAGTATAAGACAACAATGAAAGAAGGAAGAAGAGAAAAAGAATAGGAGTAATGACAGAAAGAATCAATAGAATAAAAGAAGAATAGAATGAATGAAAAGTAATAAAAGAAAGAAAAAGGAATGAATAAAAGAAAGGACGAATGGAAGGAATGACAGAAGAAAGAAGAGAACAAACGACCGGCAGAAAGAAGAACTAAAACAAGGGATAGAGTGACTGAAAAATAGAATGAATGAAAAAAAGGAGGAATAGAAGGAATGAAAGAAAGAACAATGGAATAAAAGAAAGAACGCATAGATGGAATGACAGAGAGAAAGAGGAGGAGGAATGGCAGACAGAAAGAGGGAATAAAAGAAAGAGTAGAATGAATGAAAAAAAGAATCGAATATATGGCAAAAATGAAAGAAAGAATAAGAGAAAGAAAGGAGGAGTAATGACAGAAAGAAACAATAGAATAAAAGAAGAATAGAATGAATAAAAAAGAAGGAATAAAAATGTCAGAAAGAAAGAACAGAAGGAATAAAAGAAAGAAAAAGCAATGAATGAAAGAAAGGACGAATGGAAGGAATGACAGAAAGAAGAACAAACGACAGAAAGAAGGAAAGAGGGTCACTGATGCTCTGAATTAAGGATCTAGAAAGCTCACGTTATTGCTGAAGAGCCTGGCTCCCTTACTTACCTAGGACGCTCAATCGCCCCCCCCCCCCGGAAGTGGTTGCGGGTCGATCGATCCGTACGATCCGATTGTGTTGTGTTTGGCTTATATAGAGGTGAGCACTGTTTGTGTTCTGGTGGCAGCAATTTATAGCCACGCGCGTTGCCAATTGAACAACTGCGGTGACACACGTGGGCTACGATTGGCCGGTCTGATCAGATGAACGATCAATAGGTCTGATCAACCCGTGCAATCGCCACACCTGCTACTCACCTGGAACGGGTCACCCCCCGGGGCGCACACTGCCTCCTCTGGCAGCCAGAGGGAATGCTCACTGGAGGAGGCCTGTACATGTGCTGTGGGATCACCCATTTAAGGTAAGTAATAGGGGAACCTGTTACTCAGGGGCATCCAAACACTGTGAATGTGTGCGAGGCAAAAATCATGGCTGGTCTCAGATTGGTTCCCTGCTGCCTGCACTGACCCCACCCTGACCCCTGCACCAACCCCGGGCCCAGGACCTTTCCAGAGATGGATGGTTCTTGGTCTCCTTTTAGATGACACAAATGGACCCCGAGGGGCGCACACTGCCTCCTCTGGCAGCCAGAGGTAACGCTCACTGGAGGAGGCCGCGCATGTGCTGTGGGATCAGGCATTCAGGATAAGTAATAGGGGAAACTGTTACTCACACAGGGGCATCCAAACACTGTGAATGTGTGCAAGGCAAAAATCATGCCTGGTCTCAGATTGGTTCCCTGCTGCCTGCACTGACCCCGCCCTGACCCCTGTGCTGACCCCGCCCTGACCCCGGACCTCTCCAGGGATGGATGGTCCTTGGTCCCCTTTTAGATGACACAAATGGACCCCGAGGGGCGTACACTGCCTCCTCTGGCAGCCAGAGGTAACGCTCACTGGAGGAGGCCACTCATGTGCTGTGGGATCAGACATTCAGGATAAGTAATAGGGTAACCTGTTACTCACACAGGGGCATCCAAACACTGTGAATGTGTGCGAGGCAAAAATCATGCCTGGTCTCAGATTGGTTCCCTGCTGCCTGCACTGACCCCGCCCTAACCCCTGCAGTGACCCCGCCCTAACCCCTGCAGTGACCCCGCCCTAACCCCTGCACTGACCCCGCCCTGACCCCGGGCCTCTCCAGGGATGGATGGTCCTTGGTCTCCTTTTAGATGACACAAATGGACCCCGAGGGGCGCACACTGCCTCCTCGGGCAGCCAGAGGTAACACTCACTGGAGGAGGCCTGTGCATGTGCTGTGGGATCAGACATTCAGGATAAGTAATAGGGGAACCTGTTACTCACACAGGGGCATCCAAACACTGTGAATGTGTGCGAGGCAAAAATCATGGCTGGTACCTGATTGGGTCCCTGCTGCCTGCACTGACCCCGGGCCCAGGACCTCTCCAGGGATGGATGGTCCTTGGTCCCGTTCTAGAGGACGCGAATGGACGGTCCTCCAGCTTGACATCAGGTTGGGGATCTCCCGGTTACTGAGCATCACCTTCCCTTCAGTTCTTCACCTTTATGGCTTGGCCTGGTGTAATCCGGAAGGTTCTCACGCGTTCGCCAACCCTTGGTTCGATCACCTCATGTGCTGTGGGATCACCCATTCAAGATAATAGGGGAACCAACACTGTGAATGTGTGCGAGGCAAAAATCATGCCTTGTCTCTGATTGGGTCCCTGCTGCCTGCACTGACCCCGGGACCTCTCCAGGGAAGGTTCTCAACCCCTGGGCACCATCCCGACCCCTGGGGTGCAGCGGCCATGCTGACCCTAACCCCTACTTGTCCAGGAAAGGGTTACCGGCAGCCTTGTTTACCTCATTATGCGAATGGAGGCGGTGACCTCACCTCATT
The DNA here is from genome assembly GCA_027917425.1 of Gastrophryne carolinensis. Lineage (NCBI taxonomy): Eukaryota > Metazoa > Chordata > Amphibia > Anura > Microhylidae > Gastrophryne > Gastrophryne carolinensis. The sequence continues at coordinate 518,707,928 of CM051236.1, read as the reverse complement.
GGACTCTATGGGGTCACAGGCACAGAGTTATTTATACTGCACTGTCCAATGAGAAGCCTCGTACGGATGTGGAAACGCTGACAGGCTATAAACAGCGCAGCACTGCAGTCACCTATCAGCCGTCACTGGCTCCAGAAGCCCCTCCCACAACACAGACAGGAAGTGGAAACGACAAACTCTAATAAACTTTTTTTCTTTTTTTAAACATTCTTTTAATAAAACAAAAGTATAAAACAAAGATGGAGTTGCCGGGCTGTGTGGTGCATCGATGGAGGCCGGAGTTCTTCTTTCTGGGTTCAAAAGATACTCACCTGTCCTGCCCCCGTCTCATCCAATTCCCGAGATCGGGTCTTTCGGCGTCCATGCTTCATGCGGTGAGGGAAGAGGGGCGGGGCAAGACTGTGCCTGCCACGCCCCCTCCATCTCAGTGTGCGGTTCCCCCACCAGATGGAGCTCTGCTGGGAAAAGGTGAGTATCTCTCTGATGCAGGGTCACTGATGGTGTGAGGGGGAGGTGCAGTAGTTTCCTGTCCACCATCAGATGGAGCTCTGCTAGGAAAAGGGGAGTATCTCTCTAATTTAGAGCTCACTAATGACGTGAGGGGGGAGGTGCAGTAGTTTCCTGTCCCCCATCACGTGGAGGACAGTTTAGTGCCCCTCCAGGGAGGGAGGAGTCTAGGTCCTTAGCCCCGCCCCCCGCGGCATCATCTCAGTCCCACCATCTTGCAGACGGCGTCATACACAGGGACGGCCACCTCCCGGGCCCTCAGCGCCCCCCGGTCCAGCACGGCCCTCAGGTGGGCGGGGTCTGCGGCGAGCCTGGCCGCCTCCTCCCGGATGGGGGCAAGTCTCCGGATGACGGCGTCGGCCACCGTCATCTTGTAGCGCGCGGTGTCCAGCCCGCGGCTCTCCCGCACGATATCTTCGGGCGCGGACCCGCTGACGGCGGCGTGGATGGCCACCAGGTTGGAGACCCCCGGGCGGCCCTCGGGGTCGTAGGTCACCTCGGAGGTGGAGTCGGTGACCGCCTTGCGGAATTTCAGCGCGATGGCGTCCGGAGGGTCGGTCAGGCGCACGGTGGCAAGGGCCTGGGGGTCCGACTTGGACATCTTGGATGAAGGGTCTCGGAGGGAGCGGATCTTCCGGGAGGGGCCTGCGGGGGTAAAAGGGGCAAAAGAATGAGTCTCGGGGGGGCATTTAAAAATACAATTCTGTGAAATACTCACCTGTAGAATTGGTATTATACGCATACAGTACGTCCTGCTCCATATATAATACTTACACGTGGGTAATCCTCCGCCAGATGGCGCTGTTCACTGCAGACATGCAAAAACAGGCTCCTCCCGGCCCTTAATATACCCAGGGACCTCCCACAAATCCCCAGCATTGAAAAGCAGTGAGAAAAGAAGCCGGAAGAACCAACCACCAAAACTGGTAATAATAACAATGATAACAATCACCATACAGAGGTACTAAGTATAATGAAAACCAGGGTGGGGTGGAGCAGGACGTACTGTATGCGTATAATACCAATTCTACAGGTGAGTATTTCACAGAATTGTATTATTCTAAGCATACAGCACGTCCTGCTCCATCTATAATAATAACACATGGGACATCCAATAGCAGTGTCCATAAAGTAGGGTGGGATCCCCATGAGACAAGGCAACAGCAGACAGTAAAGGCGCTGTCACCTGCAGAACTTTGCAACCAGGTACGACATGAGCAAAGGCTCGAACGTCAATCTCATAACAAAACCTTTGAAAGGTCTGAACAGAGACAAGCAACAGTCTAGTAACTTATTCAACAGAAAAACCTGGTGCTGAAGGGTCAATGGTACCCAAGCACCAATATAATGGAATAAAATGAAAAAGGGAGATTCTTCCCCCTTAAAGGAATAGGCCAGTGTAACGACCCAACCAGCCCACAGGCAATAGAAGCCTCGTGGAAAACCTGTAAGTCCCCCTAAGGGGAATGAGAACTGGTCACCGACCAAAGGCGGGAATACTGACCCCTTCACTAGCACGAAGCCAAAGGCTTTACTCAGGCCCAGGAGACATCCAAGAGGGATTAATCCCAAGGACGCAGTGGCGCTGGAAACAGGCGATACCAGGCGCAAACATAAGGAGGCGCCCGCAGACTCCAAGAGCATCAGTCCCCCTAAGGGACAAGAAACCCTCAGGGGAAACAGACTAACACAATGATCATAAAACACCACTTGGACCGGAGGTCCGGCGTAAGAAGGAATACCTCCACGGCATGGTGTGCATATAGATATATATATCTATATATATATATCTAGCTATATCTATCTATCTATCTATCTATATATATACACATCGAGCCAAGGCTAAGTAATCAGATCCACCTTCTCAGGCACACGTCTGACTGAGGCAGGAGTCCCTAGAGAAGCGACTGGGACTACAAAACAGCTCAGACAGCATCCAGCAGAAGTCCCCAGGGAAAATCCGCAGGGCAAACAAAATGAAAATTGATCCCAACAGGGACCATGGAACTACTTGGGAGATGCACCTGAGCAATCCCAAGAGAACTCCTCACAAGGAATACTGAACCAGATTCCTACAGGAAGACAGCCAGGACAGAACCTGAACCTTCAGAGTCCCTAGATGGGGAGCCAACCCCAACCTATGCTGTAATGACTCTGGAACCCTGGGAACCGAGAACGTCCAACAGGGGAGAGACCAAGACTCATGCCAATCAATATGGGTACACCATAACCCACAATAGACGGAGGAAGAGGAAGCCAAGGAAGCTTGCTCCTAGCCCCCCAAATACCAAGTCACCCAGAAGATAAGCCCGTCTCCAAGGGGTGAATGAATCAGCTGTCAAGCCCCAGACTAGAGTCTGTAGATTGGGATGACAAAAGAAGGGGCCTGACAAGGGCAGAACCGCACTCCTGAGAGAGCGTACAGGTCAGCAGACCTCAGCAGAAGCATCTGCGAACCACAGTTCACTAGGCCACCCAGGCCATCAATCTCAAGGGTCTCTTTATCAGCACGACCGTGCGCAGAACCCCACAAGTAGGGTGAACGAAGAGAAGGCATATAAAATAGAAAGTCTAGGCATAATTTTACTAAGCCCCCATGACCAGAGTCAGAATATTCTGGGACAGTAAAAACAAGGGCGGAGCCTCTGTGGTATAAGCGAGACCCTAGTTGGCTCTCAGAGCAACACCAGGATAGCATAACCTGCCCCTGAAAGGCATCTATTGGAGCGAATACCGCTGAGGAGCAGGGGACGTAGACCCCCACCCAAATCAGGATCAGGAACCCTCCAGAGGGATCATCCTGCTTCAAGCTCCAGACCAATAATAAAACAGGCCATTGTCTTCCAACAGACCAAGAGTCCCCAAATAGACAGGTCCTAAAAGAAGAGAAGTCCAGCTGTATAGAGTCAACGGAGACCCTACCTAGGAACCACAGGGATTGTGGAAGAAATTCCCCCCCCCCCCCCCGCCAACCTGCGAGACTTGGTACCCAAGGTGACCATTCACAGGAAGATGCAAGTAAGGAAGGGGGTGCCCCCTGACAGGGCCCTTGAATATGATCAGCTCAAGAGGAACCACCTTACCAAGGGGGAATGAGCACAGACCAAGCCCCAGGGGTGCTGGAACCCCATGTAAGCTCAATAACCTACTGTGCCGAAGAGCCCAAGGGCTCGGTATATAAGGGACATCACCTGATACGCCACCAACGGGCCCACCAGCTGCCATCCCGCCTGGTGAAAGTAAGATGTCAGCAAAGGGGGACAGAGCCCCTGTAACCAGGAGTCCACTTGTTGCCAAGGAAGAAGGCTCAAGCCTGAACCGAATCCAAGGAATGGAGATAGCGGATAAGGGACCATGAGGGATTGAGGTGACTGAGCACCCATCCAGTAACTCCCAGGGGACACCGCCGGCCGACCAATCCACTCGGCCTGACGTAGAGACTGGGGAGTAAGGAAAGACGACCCGGTAGATCCTAATGCAGACACCCCCCCCAGGCATGTCCGATACATCACCCCCATTCGCGCCATGGCGAGTAGCCTGGGAACGAAAGAGAGGCAACAAATAATGCCTCAATCCGCAGGGTTGGTCCTGCAACACCATCTAGTAATGGTCTTGGTGTCCGGCAGACACAAGGGTAACTAAGAAGATCTAGTACTCCACAGGAGGTCGGAAGCCTCCCTTGCACAGGGCGCCTGTGTCCTAAGACAGAGGTGTCACATAGGGACTACCTGTGAGAGTAGAATTGCCAAGCCTGCCATAGGCCAACGTGGCCCAGACTGCCTCATACTGTTGAGGGAAGGAGGAAGGTTAATATAGAGGCCATAGCCCCATACCGTTAAGGGCAACCTGTAAGTAAGCCCAAACTCTGTAGGCCCAGTACGGCCTGCACCAATACCTGAGTGAAAACCAGGGGCTAGAAGCACCCTGACAACCACTGAGAGGACCACCCAGCAAAGCTATCCTGTGTCCAGGGGAACAACCTCCTGGAACCACCAGAAGGAGAAGGTACAATCCTAGATGGTGGACAGCTGCTGCAGCAGTACCCTCGCCCAGAAGGGCAAGGGCGTCCCTTCATGCTTGGGAGGTCTTGGCAGATTTGGACTTAGTCCTGCCAGAGGGCCCAGGGCGTTGCCTGCCCACCCCATGGTGGAAATCCACACCGAACAGTTGGAAGCACACCTCAGGTTCGCGCTTGACACTAACGTAGGGATGTGGAGGGGTGACCTTGCTCCGGGGAGGCCGGAGCGCCTTCTGCGGAAGGGTGCTTTACCCTTTTTACCAAAAAGGTCCAAACGGGCCCCAAATAATCGCCGTCCTCTGAAGGGAAGGCAAGTGAGAGCCTTTTTTGTAGCCTCGTCAGCACCCCACTGTTGCAGCCAGACCAGGTGGCGAATAGCTACCACAAGGGCTGAGGTTCTAGCACACATCTTAATGGTGTCGTCCAGTGCTGAGAGGATAAACTTTACAAACGCATCACAGTCTGATAGCGCATTAAACACCCCCCAAGGGAGGTCCTCAGGACGGTGATCTAGTACTTTTCTGACAAGAGTCCTGGCGGCCACCGCAGTGATGGCCGCAGCACAAACCGGGCGCAGAGCCGTCCCTGCACACGAGAAGGCGTGGGAAGCCAGTCTGTCAATGCGCCGGTCCTCAGCATCCCGAAGGGTACGGTAAAATGGAGCCGTCATGAAAGGGGGGTTTGTGACCCCTATAATCGGCGCGTCCACCACCAGGGGTGCTGACCATAAATTAACCACATCAGGAGGGAAAGGGTACTTCCATTCCCAGACCCCTGGAATCCCTTTAAGCTTACAAGGCGATTCCCATTCTTGGGATATAAGATTCTGGAAATGATCCTGTTCTAGGAACTCCAAGCGCGGCGGCGCTGTATGGAAACTCTCCTTCTTAGGCTTGGGGGTCTCCCCAGGGAGGGAGATTGACAAAACCTCAAAAATCTTAATAAGAATTTCATCTGTGTCACACAGACCCCAAGAACCGGGCTCAGAATCATCGCAGCCCCCGGGCATCCCATGGGAGGAGCCCGAATCTGAGAATAGCTCACCTTCCTCAGAAGGGTCAGGGTCCTGCATATCAGCAGAATCATCGGTATCATCAGGAACCGGTGAGCCAGGAGGCGTCAGGGACCGCTTTTTACCAGGGCCCATACGCTCCGCCAATCCAGAAAGCACCTGCTCCGCCGTGAGCAACACTCGCGGCACTGATTGCAGGTCATCTCCGCTCGAGTGGGACTCGTCATGAGTGATATTTGGGAGCGGGGAGACGGGTGTATTGAAGGGAGGTGCCGCCATTGGCAGACCTGCCTGTTCAGCACACGGTCCGCAGACCCGTGCCCTGTCAGCCTCAGCCAGGGGCTGACCACACACTGCACACAGCCGGTCACGTCCCCGGTTACATAATTCTGAGATGCCTCCATATGGTGATTATTAAGCAGTATGACGCAGGGATTTACGCAATAGGCAACCCTGGATGCCCCAAGACCTGCTAGTAATGTGGGAGAATTTGAAAGGTGGACCCGCTGTAATATATGTGAGGCCGGGAGAAGCCACCAGAGTCCTGGCGTCTGAAAGACATAATGGGACAAGAGAGGTGGAGTCAGTGCCATGCGCAGCCGAATAAACACGTAGAACAATGCCGCCCCGGGGGGCACTTACATGACCAAGGGAGGAGGCGAACCGCACCACGTGCGCGCGCAAAGATTGTCAAAATGGCGCCAAGTGAACCTCGAGGGGCGGGCCAGACCAGGCTGCGACGCAGAGCGCGTCATGCCGAGTCTCCGCCTCCCCCAAAGAGCGCGAAGCTCTAACCGACAGAAATAAGAAGGACAGTATTGGATAGAAGGCGCAAGCATAAAGATGCTGTCACGCTGGAAATGATGCTGCCGTCTGGGCAGTTGTTAATGAAAGACAAACGGCTCACAACTGTATAGCAAGGAGCGCGACACTGACACCCAAATAAAATAAAAACCAAAGGCCTTAACGTGTTACTTAGCACTAGGGCTGCCACACATACCCCCCCTTCTTTTCTCCCGGGTTACGGGAGGAAGCTGACGGTGTCCATGGACTGAGTCTGTGAGGGGCACGGGCAACAATGCGGGAGGGGCATCCACTAGAGTCTCATCATCGGCCTCACCGCCTACCCTATGGAGGGGGATTGCGGTGGAGCGTTGCTCCGTAAGCACACACGGTGCTGCCTACCTTCACCCGACCAGCGCAGCCCAGGCTGGGAGGCATAATCTTCCGAAGAGGACGGGTGGAAATAGTCCCGCAGGGCCTTGGGCTGTCCAGCCCTGCTCGCCTGCGAGAGCGTGATACTTCATGTCTTCGCAGTCAGCACTGCAGAGAAATCTGGGGATTTGTGGGAGGTCCCCGGGTATATGAAGGGCCGGGAGGAGCCTGTTTTTGCATGTCTGCAGTGCACAGCGCCCTCTGGCGGAGGATAACCCATGTGTAAGTATTATAGATGGAGCAGGACGTGCTGTATGCTTAGAATAAGGACAGCGTGGTCATGTGACTTCTCTAGCCAATCGAAAGCCTTGTATAGTCCATTTACTTCTATGGTTATTCAGGGCCTAGCCCTTAAAAGTGGTCATGTGACTTCTCCAGTCCATTTACTTCTATGGCTATGCAGGGCTTAGCCCTTAAAAGAACCAGCGCAGTCATGTGACTTCTCTAGCCAATTGATTTACTTTCATGGCTATGCAGGGCTTTAAAAAAGGGACAGCACGGTC
>CM051236.1:518671260-518700473 GCA_027917425.1 Gastrophryne carolinensis | reverse complement strand
TATGGGATCCCCAACAAAAAGGCAACAGCAGGCAATTTAAACTACTGCCGCCTGCAAAACCTTGCGGCCAAACACAGCATTAGCTGAGGCCTGAACATCAACCTTGTAAAACTTTGAAAAGATATGAACAGAAGACCAAGTAGCAGCCTTACAAACTTGTTCAACAGAAGCCTGGTGCTGGAAGAACCAAGAGGCACCAATAGCTCGAGTAGAATGAGCAGTAAGGCGGAAGGGAGGATTCTTTCCCTTAGCAGAATAGGCCTGAATCACAGCCCGACGGATCCATTTGCTAATAGTAGACTTGGCAGGAGCCAAACCCTTCCTAGGACCAGAAGGCACAATGAAGAGAGCATCAGTCTTCCTGAAAGCCGCAGTGACTACCAGGTAATACTTCAAACACCTGACCACGTCCAAGAATGCAGAACCCTTTCCTTAGCGTTGCTAGGATTGGGACACAATGAAGGAAGAACAATGTCCTGATTCAAATGAAAAGCAGACACAACCTTAGGCAGAAAATCCGGCTTGAAGCGGAACACCACCTTGTCCTGGTGTCTCTCATAGTACGGAGGCTGAATAGACAGAGCAGCCAGCTCAGACACACGCCTAACAGAAGTGATAGACACTAAGAAGACAACCTTGAGAGTAAGAACAGCCAGAGCAGCATCATGAATAGGCTCAAAGGGAGCACCCTGCAAGGCAGACAAAATCAAGTTTAAATCCAAACAGGAACCATAGGTTTACGAGGGGGACGCACATGAGTGACCCCCTGAAAGAAGGTCTTAACCAAAGAATGCTGAGCAAAAGACTTCTGAAGAAGACGGACAGGGCAGAAACCTGACCCTTCAGAGTACTGAGTTGGAATCCCGACTTCAACCCATGCAGTAAGAACTCCAGAACCCTGGGACTGAAAACACCCGACAGGGAAGAGACCTAGACTCACACCAGTCAAGGTAGGTACGCTATACCCTGTAATAGATGGAAGAAGAAGTTTTCTTCCTAGCCTTCACCATGGTACCCACCACCGAGGCAGACAAGCCTTTTTTCCATCAAGATGGAGGTTTCATCAGCCAGGCCATCAAGGCCAGAGTTTGTAAATTGGGATGGCGTAAGGGGCCGTGAGTGAGCAGATCTGGCACCCTTGGCAGAACGTACTGGTCTACTGCCATCTGCACCACGTCTGCGACCCACACACTTCATGGCCACCTGGGGGCCACCAGAATCACTGGCACCCCTTCCAGACCAATCTTGCGCAGAACCCTGCCCAGCAGGGGGAATGGAGGAAGACATACAGGAGCCGAAAGTCCTGCCATGACATTGCTAGGGCATCCATGGCCAAGGCCAGAGGATCCTGGGACAGGGAGACAAAGGCCGGGAGCTTGTGATTGTGATGGAACGCAACAGATCCACATCTGGTTGGCCCCAACGGTGGTACAGAGATTGGAACCCCCTGTTGCAGAGGATCTGCCAGCAGATTTTTCACCCCCGGAATGTACACCGCTGATATGCAGGGAGCATTGGCCTCCACCCAGGTCAGGATCAGAGACACTTCCTGGAGGGCTCTCTTGCTCCGGGTCCCTCCCTGATGATTGATGTAGGCAACTGCCGTCTGGTTGTCCGAGCGCCAACTGAACAGGCAGGCCCTAAAGATGAGTAGTCAAGCGAGCCAGAACTAACCTGATCGCTCGCAGCTCCAAGATATTGATAGTGGGCCTCCTGAGGGCCCCACCTCCCCTGGAACCGCAGGGACTTCCAGAACCCCCCCCCCCCCCCAACCTGATAGACTGGCATCCGTGGTGACCGTCTCCCAGGAAGGAGCAAGAAAGGATCTGCCCCCCAACAGGTTCCTTGGGTCCATCCACCACAAGAGGGACCTCCTGACCAGGGGGGGAGAGCACACAGACCCTGTCCAGGGACGCTGGGTCCTTGTCCCATACAGACAAAAGGTGAAGTTGCAGAGGCCTCAATTGGAACTGAGCATAAGGGACCGCTTCAAAGCACACCACCATCAGGCCCACCAGCTGCATTCCCTGCCTGATGGAGGGATGGGGACAAGCAAGGAGGGACTGAGCCTGTGCAATCAGACTGTCCACCTTCTGCTGAGGAAGGAAGATCCTTGCCTGAACTGTATCCAGATTCATTCCTAGTAATGGAGTTACCAAGGAAGGGGACAGTGAGGACTTGGGGTGATTGATCACCCATCCAAATGACTCCAGAGTGGACACCACCAGCTGAGTATCCAACTCTGCCTGATGCAGAGACTGGGAAGTGATGAGGATGTCGTCCAGATAAGGAAGCACGAGGATGCCCTGACATCTGAGCAGAGACATCACGCCAGCCAGCGCCTTGGTGAACACCCTGGGAGATGAAGTGAGGCCGAAGGGCAAGGCCACAAATTGGTAATGTTAATCCATCAGAGTGAACCTGAGGAACCTTTGATGACCTGGGAACACAGGAATATGAAGGGAAGCATCTTTGATGTCCACAGAAGCCATGAAATCCCCTTGGCACAGGGAACTGATGGAAGAGCGCAGAGTTTCCATGCGAAAGCGCCTGCCCCTGACAAAAACTTGTTAAGAATCTTTAAGCCCAGGATGAACCTGACAGAACGCATCCTTTTTGGGCACTGCGAATAGGTTGGAATAAAAGCCCTTGCCTTATTCTCTTAACCCTTTAAAGTGGACCAACACCCACGGGTGATCGGCCCGGGAATCTATAAGATTCCCGGGCCGATCACCCCCCACCCCGCGGGACATCCGAGATCGGGATGTCCCGCGGGGTGAAACCCCCCCCAAACACCCCAACTCACCTACCTTCTCTTCGGCGGCGGCCGGCCGCCGCCGCCTCCCTCGCGCCCCTGTAGGCGTGCGCGCCTCCGCGCCGGCCGTCTGCGAATGGCCGGCGCGGGGGCGCGCGCGTTCAAAGTGACGCGAGGGAGGCGGCGGCGGCCGCCGCCGCTTAGACGTTCAAGATCTTCTCTTGTACGTCGGCGCTGGGAGCGGGGAGAGGTGAGTTTTTCGGGGGGTTAGGGGGGGTTTCACACAGCGGGGCACCCCGATCGGGGGTGCCCCACCGAAGTGGACCAAGACCCAGGATAGTCAAAATCCTGGGTGTTGGTCCACTTTAACCGCCAGCCTACCTTGAGATTTTGTCACCCTTTGTTGCCAGATTATTTTGCCCTATTTTGCGCTCCCCATGTTCAACTGTGATTTTTGAAGGGATTTCCCAGGAAAGTTATATATTTTGTTTTTTTCAGCAGAGCCTGGGCTTTAACATGAAATGTCTTGTTTGTCATTTTCTAAGTGTATTCTCAATATTTTGGGGTGAAAATTGTGCAAAAAATAAAAAAAAACTATTTTTTACAATTTGTAGTGTTTTTTTGTAATAAAAAACGTAAGTTTGTCAATAAAATCTTATTGCGTGTGAAATCCCAATTTCTCCCGGTTACAGCGTTACCACATATGTATAGGTAGACACCCTTTCCTGCCCAGGAGACTCCCCCAAACTGAAACAACGCTTTAGGAGATTTTCAGATAAAATACAACTATGCTACGCGCTAAGCGCACCTTGCAGTTTTTCAAGAAAAACAACCCTTTACATTTGAAATACCCCCAACAAACTATATATTCCCTAGAAGTACACACCTCAAGCTTTCTAGGCGTACCAGGCTTGTTGACATGGGTGCAGTTTTCTGGAAGTAATCCCTCAATGTATTCTTTGGTTGCACAGGGTTTCCCTAAAAATGAATAAAAACAGAATCAAAACCACATTTTCCTAAAAAACCTATATGCAAACCAGAAAAAACAGAAAATCTGAAAAAGCAACATCCCCCAAACAGAACGATACCCAACATGCGTAGGTTCTGTCAAGGAAAGAGTTGCCAAACACACCAAAGTAAAGCATGTGCTTAACGGTAATTTTACTTCAGATTTTCAGCTCTGCAGACAAAGTGCGCACCTTGTGTTTTTTCTACCAAACCAACTCTTTACATTTGGAATATCCCCCATAAACCATATATTCCCTGAAAGTACACATGTTAAGCTTTCTAAGCGTACCCAGCTTGTTGTAGTGGGCTCATCTTTCTGGAAGTAATATCTCAAAGAATTCTTAGGTTGCACAGGGTTTCACAAAAAAATGTATAAAAAAGCAGAATAAAATAAATGTTTTGTTTAAAATAAAGGAGACAATTTAAAATATATATATTTTTTTATTTATTTAAAAATATTTTAAAAAGTAGAAAAAATACAAACAAGACATTTCATGTTAAAGCCTAAACTCTGCCACAAAAAAAAAATATGCCATTTTCTTGGAAATTCCTGCAAAAATCACAGTTAAACATCACACAAAATGGTGAAAAATATCTTGTCAGGAGAGGGTGACAAAATCTCAAGTAGACTGGCAGTCAAAAGGTTACAGGTACCTATGCATGTTGGGTATTGTTCTGCTCGGGGGACCTTGCGCTTTCAGATTTAGCTTGTTTTTTCTTATTTGCATATTGATATTTTAGGAAAAGGTGTTTTTTATTAAAGAAAACCATATTGCATGTGAAAGCCCCATTTCTCCCGATTACAATGATACCACATATGTATCGGTAGCCCCCCGTTCCTGTCCAGGTGATCCCATAAACTGAAAAGAGCACTTTATAACATTTACAAATAAAATACAACTACTATCCACATAATAAAGGGTTAAATAAAAAAAATTGGTGTGGGGTTCCCCTTCACACCATTTCTTGGGGGGATTTTAAGTTTTTTTGGGAGGCAGGTAATGGGGGGTCTCTGGGTTAATGGCAAGTCACCCACTAGCCGCAGGTGACTTGCCAGACCCCCGAGCCCTGTGAACTGGTATAGGGGTCACATGGACCCATTACCAGTTCACAAAGGGTTAAAAGTTAAAAAAAAAAAAACAGAGACACACTTTAAAAAAAACTTTATTAAAAAAAAATATTTTTTTAATTATTTTTTTTAATACTTACCTCCCATCCATCCCTGTGTCCCACGCTGATCACTTAGGCTTCTGCTCTCCTGCTCCTGCTCCTCGAAGGGAGCCCATTAAATTTTTTGGATTTTTAAGGGTTAAAACCCTTAAAAATCCCCCAAAAAAATAAAAATGGCGTGAGGTCCCCCCTACCCAGCCTGTGACCAGCTATGGGGGCTTGTAGAACAGGGCGCAGGGGCCAGCTTTAGTGGCCCCTGGCCCTGCCGGCTACAAGCCGTCATAGCCTAGGGCCACGGCACTTCTGCCCCCCCCCCCGGGCTTTGGGGAGGCAGGTAATTTGGGGGGGCCAGGGGTTAATGGCAAGTCACCCGCTAGCCGCAGGTGACTTGCCAGACCCCCGAGCCTTGTGAACTGGTATAGGGGTCACATGGACCCCTTACCAGTTCACAAAGGGTTAAAAGTTAAAAAAAAAAACACAGACACACTTTTTTAAAAATATCTTTATTAAAAAAAAATAAATGTTTTTTAATATTTTTTTAATACTTACCTTCCATCCATCCCTGTGTCCCACGCTGATCACTTAGGCTTCTGCTCTCCTGCTGCTGCTGGAAGCCTTTTATACCTACTGGGCTACAGGTAACAAAGGGTTAATTAAAAAAAAAAATGACATAGGGTCCCCCCTCGAAGGGAGGGGGACCCCATTTATTTTTTGGATTTTTAAGGGTTAAAACCCTTAAAAATAAAAAAAAAAAATGGCGTGAGGTCCCCCCTACCCAGCGTAACCAGCCTGTGACCAGCTATGGGGGCTTGTAGAACAGGGCGCAGGGGCCAGCTTTAGTGGCCCCTGGCCCTGCGGCTACAAGCCGTCATAGCCTAGGGCCACGGCTCTTCTGCCCCCCCCCCCCCCTGGGCTTTGGGGAGGCAGGTAATTTGGGGGGCCAGGGGTTAATGGCAAGTCACCCGCCAGCCGCAGGTGACTTGCCAGACCCCCAAGCCCTGTGAACTGGTATAGGGGTCACATGGACCCCTTACCAGTTCACAAAGGGTTAAAGTAAAAAAAAAAAAAGACCCACTTTATTAAAAAAAAAAAAAAATTTTTTTTTACTTTACTCACCTCCGATCTTCATCTTCTGTGTCCCGCGGCGATCTGCTGTCAGTGACGGCTGGGCAGAGGAGGGAGGCAGGCGATCGGAGGATCGCCTACCTCCCTCCTTCCCTGCCCAGCCGTCACTGGCATCTGACAGCTGAACCGCCGGGTGCCCCGATGACACCCGGCGGTGACGTCACCGGCCAGAATCCAAGATGGTGGCCGCCATCGGAAGACGCAGCTGAGGAAGGAGGGCTGTTATGCCCCCTCCAGAAGACAGAAGAGCGGGGGGGGGGGGGGGAATCGGAGCCCCCGCCCCCCCGTGAAGAGGAGAGCCTGCGGGAGCCGGCAAGGACAAATTTACGTGGCTGGCAATAGAAGAAGGGTTAAAGGAACCTGGCAGATGACCCCCAGCTCCAGGAGGCCTTGCACTAGCTCCTGAGCTGACACAGGGTCCTGAGGAATCCGGGATCTGATGAATCTTGGAGGGGGATCGGCAGCAACTCCAGCTTGTAACCAGAGGACACTACCTCCTGAATCCACCGGTCTGAGACATGAATCCAGTAGACCTGAACGAAGTGCTGCAGCCGTCCCCCCACCCGGATGGGTGAGGGCGCCCTAACATGCCTGAGGGGGCTTGGGAGAGGATTTAGCTTTTGGGGTCCCAGGAGGAGCAGGGATGTCCACGTCCTCTGCCCCTACCCCAGAAATCTCCCTGGGCCCCAGGGAAAGATACCCCCCTTCCCTGTCTTGCACCACGGTAAGGGGAGGAGAAGGAACCCTGACCCCTAAAGGGCCGAGGTCGCCGCCTGCGCTGGGGTAACTTGCCTCCCTTAGCAAGAAAGGTCCAGGCGGTCTCCAAACAGATGACGTCCTTTAAAGGGAAAACCAGTGAGGGCCTTCTTGGCAGCGTTGTCAGCGGCCCACTAGCGCAGCCAAACCCGAGCAGCGCACAGCCAACACGAGGGCAGAAGTTCTGGCACACATTCTGATGGTGTCATCCAATGCTGACAGGACAAAATGTACACAAAACATCAACTAGAGAGTGCATTAAACACCTCACAAGGCAAATCATCAGGGGCACTATCAAGCATATTTCTGATAAGGGTTCTAGTGTCCACAGCAGTAATGGCAGAGGCACAGACCGGGCGCAGCGCCGTCCCCGCACATGTAAAGGCGTGGGATGCCAGCTGATCAATACGCCAGTCTCCGGCATCCCGCAGGGTAGTAGAATCAGGGGAATGCATGACAGAGGTGTTAGATAGCCCTAGGGAGTAACTCCAGACCTTTTATGAGCTCGCAACCCCCAATCTCCACAGCCAGCTTCACCTATAGGAGCCCCCGCTTGCCGGGACGCAAGTTCGCCTACCCGGGATCGGTTGCCCCCAGGACTTATTGGCTCAAAGGATGTAAGCTTATATGGAGAGATCTGGAGAACCAATAACTGGAGCGTGAGTGACGGAAGTCCAGAGACAGGCAATAGGTCGATAACAGGAAGGCAGAGATCGTAGCGGCACCAAGGATCAGACAAGACGTAGTCGGGATACAGGCAGAGGTCGGCAACAAGGGTTCAGGATCAAGAGGCGTCAATACAGGCAGAGGTCGGCAACAAGGATTCAGGATCGAGAATGGTCGTACAATCAAGTCGGCAACAGGCTAGACTTCACAGGAGTAGGTAACACAGGGTTCTGAGCGCTATCACAGGCAATTCACAACTGAGAGGGAATTGCCTTTATAGGGACAGGTCTGAGGGAAGCAGTGTACTGATTGGAGCACGTAGGATTCCTAAGGGTAATTGGCTGGCAAGAAGGGAGGAGGTAAGGCCAAGATATCAATGGGGCTGATTGGCCTGCAGAGCAGAAGAGGGCGAAGCCCTCAATCCCCTAGGGCTCATTGGCCCTTTAATTGATCCTCCGGCGGGCGCGCACATCGCCGCCGGAGGGCATAACAGACACGTGCTCGCGGCCGCGTGCGAGCACGTCTACTGGAGGAGGAAGCGGGGGGCGTGGCTGAGCTGGGCGCCGCTCGGCGCGGCCGCCGCACAGTGACAGCTGCGGCTGGCCGCCTGGAGACGTCGCTGGAACGGGGATCAGGTAAGCGGTTCGTGACACCTAGGATCGGGACATCCACCTCGAGGGGGGGGATGACCAACCTTTACCCACCTCAGCAGGAAAGGGATACTTCCTATCCCAAATCTCTGGAGTCCTGGGAAGTATACTGGGGCGCTCCCATTCCTTGAGCACAAGGTTATGGAAATGTGCCTGCTCAGGAATTCCAAACATGATTTTGCTGTATGGAAAAGCTCCCCTCTTTGCCTGGGAGCCTCACCAGGGAGAGAGATAGACAGAACCTCAAGGTCTGGGTCAATAATCTGTCAGTGTCATCCGGGGCCCAGGGGTCAGAGCCAGAATCGTCATGACCCCTTGGTCTCTCATCAGATGAGCCTGAATCAGAAAAGAGCTCTCCTTCATCAGACGGGGTATAGCCACACAGATTCATAAGCTCCTCAGTTCCCATAGGGAAAAAAGTAACAAGTGCGGCTTCTTAGCAGGGGCCTTACGTTCTAAAGACTTCGCAATAATCTGTTCAACAGTAGCCAGTCTAGAAGACACATAAGGCTGAGAATCCCCACTAGTATGCAACTCAGCAGGAGTGAGGTTTAAGCTTGGGGGAGAAGGTGAAGTGAAACGAGGTGCAGCCACTGGCAGGCCAGATTGCAATGCAAGCACCTGCTCAGCACAGGGTACACAGGCCCGCGCCTTGTCAGCATCAGCATGGGGCTGTCTACACGCTACACACCGCCGGTCTTGTCCCAAAGGGACCCCCGGTAACCTATCCTGGGATGCCTCCATATGGTGATTATTAGGCACCATATGCCAGTAGGGATTTACGCTATAAGCAACCCTGGATGCCCCAATGACCCGCTAAGTGGGAGTAATTATACAAGGCCCAATTATCAATTACACCGGGCCGGAAGAAGTCAATGGCTTCACCCGTCTGGAAGACACAGTGGGAAGAAGGGGTGTCAGAACCAAACACACTACAATGAGTATAACACCGCCCGCGAGGGCACTTAAGGACCGCGGTAAGTATAACCGCCACGCGCGCGCGTGCGCTGACAAAATGGCGCCGAGAGTATCTCGAAGGGCGGGCCAGAGCGGGCGCGCCAAGCCAGGCCCCGCCCCCTCCCGAAGAGCGCGAAGCTCACAGACAAGCAGCCAATGATAATGCAGAAGCGTCTGAGGTAATGCCGCCGCCCGGCGCGGAACATCCAAATGAAGGAAAAGACGCACGCGGCAGCGGCATTTGCAATAGTAAAAAAGACAAGTCAGCGCGGCGGCAGACACCACATATACTAGTCAAAAGACATGACAAACGCCGTATGCACGAATCATGCTACACGCTACACCCCCCCCTCCTTCTTTTCCCCCCGAAGGCTACAGGGAGAATGAGGGAGGATGGCGGCCCTTTGTACAGGACCCACCGCTACACGGGGCAATAATGCGGGAGGGGCATCCCATAAAGGCTCACCATCAGCCTATACCGCCTACCCTATGGTGGGGGATTGCGGTGGAGCATGGCTCCATAAGCACGCATGGTGCCGCCTACCTTCACCCGACCAGCGCAGCCCAGGCTGGGAGGCACAACAAACGAGGAACGGGTGGGAGTAGTCCAACAGGGCCGCAGGCTGTAATAGCCCCGCCCACCTGCGAGAGAGTGATACTTCATGTCTTCACAGTCAGCACTGCAGAGAAATCTGGGGATTTGTGGGAGGTCCCCGGGTATATGAGGGGCCGGGAGGAGCCTGTTTTACATGTCTCTGCAGTGCAGCGCCATCTGGCGGACGATAACCCAAGTGTAAGTATTATATCGGGAGCAGGACGTACTGTATACTAAGAATATACCAGTCATGGAGAGACAGCTATGTCATATGTACACATCAATGATACGCTTAACGCAGTCAACCAATCTTTAGAAGGGACAAGCGAGAGTTGTACCCCGTATACTTTAGCTATACAAAGTTAGTCGTGCAGCACAATGCGAAGCTCATATGCTTCATCACCTATAACATCTAAAATATCAGTCACGGAGACACAAATATATATATATATATATATATATATATATATATATATATATATATATGTTTGTGTTTTGGTTTCGATGCCGCTTTCCCTAATATGTACCTAAAAAATTCCATCAGCTCAGTGGTTGGCACCCAGCCATTAACGCGCAGGATTTGGACCCTATATCCTCTAACCATACGAAGTACGATGTTAGACGTGAAGGTCATGTGGTTCATCTCTTATAACATCTAAAATATCAGTCACGGAGGGGGCGACAGCTATTCCATTTGATCACATTAATGATACACTACACGCAGTCAACCAAACTTTAAGAGGGACAGGCGAGACCCGTACCCTGTATACTCTAACCACACGAAGTACGACTTGCAGTGAAGTGGTTCATCACCTATAACGTCTAAAATATCAGTCACGGAGAGACAACAGCTATTCCATATGATCACATGACTCATACACTACACGCAGTCAACCAAACTTTAGATAGGCGTGGCAAGACTCTGCCCTGTATACTCTAACCATTTGAAGTATGAAATGCAGCACACTACGAAGGTCACATGGTTCATCGCCTATAACGTCTGAAATACCAGTCACAGAGAGACGACAGCTATATGATCACATGACTTATACACTATACACGCAGGCAACCAAACTTAAGAGGGGAGTGGCAAGACTCGCATCTTGTATCCTCTATCCATGCGAACAAGTGGTTCATCACCTATAACGTCTAAAATATCACGGAGAGAAGACAGCTATTCCATATGATCACATGACTTATATACTACACGAAGTCAACCAAACTTTAGAAGGGACTGGCGAGACCCCTACCTTGTATACTCTAACCTTTAGAAGTACGACATGTGAAGGTCACATGGTTCATCGCACATAACGTCTAAAATATCAGTCACGGAGGGGTGACAGCTATATCATCACGTGACTTATACACTACACACAGTCAACCAAACTTTAGAAGGGACAGGCGAGACCCGTACCCTGTATACTCTAACCACACGAAGTGCAACATGCAGTCAAGTGGTTCATCACCTATAACGTCTAAAATATCAGTCACGGAGAGACGACAGCTATATGATCACGTGACTTATACACTACACGCTGTCAACCAAACTTTACAAGGGACAGGCGAGACCCTACCCTGTATACTCTAACCTTTAGAAGTACGAGATGTGAAGGTCACATGGTTCATCGTCTATAACGTCTAAAATATCAGTCATGGAGAGACTACAGCTATTCCATATGATCACATGACTTTTACACTACACGCAGTCAACCAAACTTTAGATGGGAGTGGCGAGACTTGTACCTTGTATACTCTAACCATGCGAAGTACAACATGCTGCACAATGCGAAGGTCACATGTATAACATCTAAAATATCAGTCACGGAGCGGGGTGACAGCTATTCCATATGATCACATGACTTATACACTACGCGCAGTCAACCACACTTTAGATGGGTGTGGCAAGGCCCGACCCTGTATACTCTAACCATTAGAAGTACGACATGCGAAGGTCACATGGTTCATCACCTATAACGTCTGAAATATCAGTCACGGAGGGGTGATAGTTATTCCATACAATCACATGACTTATACACTGCACGCAGTCAACCAAACTTTAGATGGGACAGGAGAAACTCGTACCTTTTATACTCAAACCGTGTGAAGTACGACATGCAGCCCAATGCGAAGGTCACATGGTTCATCACCTATAACGTCTAAAATATCAGCCACGGAGGGATGACAGCTATTCTATATGATCACATGACTTATACACTACACGCAGTCAACCAAACTTTAGACGGGACAGGCGAGACCCGTACCCTGTATACTCTAACCAAAACGATGTACGACATGCAGCACAATGCGAAGGTCACATGGTTCATCACCTATAACGTCTAAAATATCAGTAACGGAGAGAAGACAGCTATATAATCACATGACTTATACACTACACGCAGTCAACCAAACTTTACATGGTAGTGGCGAGACTCGCACCCTGTATACTCTAACCAAAGCAAGTACGACATGCAGTCAAGTGGTTCATCACCTATAATGTCAAAAATATCAGTCACGGAGAGACGGCATGATCACATGATCACATGATACACTACACGCAGTCAACCAAACTTTACAAGGGACAGGCAAGACCCATATCTTGTATACTCTAACTATTTGAAGTATGACCTGCAGCACAATGCAAGGGTCACATGATTCATCTCTTATAACATCTAAAATATCAGTCACGGAGGGGTGACAGCTATTCCATTTGATCACATTAATGATACACTACACGCAGTCAACCAAACTTTAAGAGGGACAGGCAAGACCTGCACCCTGTATACTCTACCCACGCGAAGTACGACATGCAGTCAAGTGGTTCATCACCTATAACGTCTAAAATATCAGTCACGGAGAGACGACAGCTATATGATCACGTGACTTATACACTACACACTGTCAACCAAACTTTACAAGGGACAGGCGCAACTTGTACCCTGTATACTCTAAGCATTTATAGTACGACATGCAGCGAAATGTGAAGGTCACATGGTTCATCTCTTATAACATCTAAAATACCAGTCACAGAGAGACGACAGCTATTCCATATGATCACATGACTTATTTACTACACGCTGTCAACCAAACTTTAGAAGGCACAGACGAGACCCTACCCTGTATACTCTAACCATTAGAAGTACGACATGCGAAGGTCACATGGTTCATCGCACATAACGTCTAAAAATACCATTTTGTGAATACTCACCTGTAAAATGGGTATTATAAGTATGTCACACACCCCACTTCAATCAATTATTACACTTGGGTAACTCCACCAGCAGGTGGCGACGTGCAGAGAAGTCATGAAAAAACAAGCCCCTCCTGGTCTATACATTCCTGGTACCTCTCACTCATTCCCCAGTATTCAAACAGCAGTAAAGACAAGGTACCAGGAAAAAACCCTCAAACTGTAAACGAAAACTTCACCCTATAAAGAATCCGGGATACCAAAAGGGCGGGTGAAGTGGGGTGTGTGACATACTTATAATACCCATTTTACAGGTGAGTATTCACAAAATGGTATTATTCTAAGTATGTCACACACCCCACTTCAATCATTAAATATTACACTTGGGACATCCAACAGCAGTGTCCAGAAAAGGGCGGGTATCCAACCAGGCAATAATGCAAAACCCAAACCACTGCAGCCTGCAGAACCTTGCAGCCAAAAACAGCATCCGCTGAGGCCCGCACATCAACCTTATAAAACTTGGAAAAAGTGTGAACCGAAGACCAAGTAGCAGCCTTACAAACTTGTTCAACAGAAGCCTGGTGCTGAAAAGCCCAGGACGCTCCAACCGCACGAGTAGAATGAGCTGTAACACGAAAAGGGGGATCCTTCCCCTTGGCAGAGTAGGCCCCAACAATCGCCTGACGAATCCATTTACTAATGGAAGACTTAGCCGGAGCCAAAACCTTTCCTAGCCCCACAGGGCACCACGAAAAAGGCATCAGTCTTACGAAACGAAGATGTAATACGCAAATAGTACTTGACACAATGTACCACATCCAAACAATGCAACGCCCTCTCCTTGTCATTCCCAGGTCTAGGACACAAGGAGGGAAGAACAATGTCCTGATTCAGATGAAAAGCAGAAACCACTTTAGGGAGAAAGTCTGGTATGAAATGAAAAACCACTTTGTCCTGATGTTTCTCAAAATAAGGAGCCTGAATAGACAAGGCTGCCAACTCCGAAACACGCCGAACCGAAGTGATGGCCACCAGAAAGGCAACCTTCTGAGTCAGAGTGGACAGAGCAATATCCCGCAAAGGCTCAAAAGGAGGAGCCTGAAGAGCAGAGAGAACCAAATTCAAATCCCAAACAGGGAGCAAAGGCTTCCTAGGAGGCCGCAGATGCGAAACCCCCTGGAAAAAAGTCTTGACCAAAGGATGACTTGCAAAAGACCCCTGAAAAAAGATAGACAAGGCAAAGACCTGCCCCTTCAAAGTACTCAGCTGAAGACCAGAGTCCAGCCCTGATTGAAGAAATTCCAAAATCCTAGAAACAGAAAAGACCTAGCCTCACACCAATCAATATAAGATCTCCAAGACCTATAATAGATGGAAGAAGAGGATCTCTTCCTGGCACTAATAAGAGTCCGAATGACCAAATCCGAAAGACCCTCCTCCTTAAGATGGAGGTCTCAGCAGCCAAGCCGTCAAAGCCAGCGTTGGTAAACTGGGGTAACACAGTTGGCCCTGAGTGAGAAGATCCGGCCGAAGAGGCAGATCGAACTGATCCACCGCCAGACGAACCGCACCCGCCTTGGCCACCTTGGGGCCACGAGAATGGCAGGAACTGCTTCCAGAACCAACTTTCGCAGCACCCTGCCTAGCATGGGAATCGGAGGAAACAGATAAAGAAACCCCAGGTCCCTCCAGCTCAGGGTCATGGCATCCGCCGCCAGAGCCAGAGAATCCTGAGACAGCGACACGAATGTCGGAAGTTTGTGACGAGAGGCAAACAGATCCACCTCCGGCGCCCCCCACCGGAGACAAAGCGACCGAAACTCCCGGGGATGGAGAGACCATTCCCCCCGGCGAGACGAACACCGGCTCAGAAAGTCAGCCTCCGTGTTTTCCACTCCTGGAATGTACACTGCCGAGATGCAAGGGACATGAGTCTCTGCCCAAACTAGAATCAGAGACACCTCTCTGTGAGCACCCAGACTGCGAGTCCCTCCTTGGTGATTGATGTAAGCAACTGCCGTCCGATTGTCCGACCGAACCTGAACCGGCAGGCCCTGTAAATGCTGCGTCAAGTGAGACAGAACCAACCTGATGGCTCTCAACTCCAGAACATTGATGGTCAAGTGGGCTTCCTGAGGGCTCCACCGCCCCCGGATCCTTCCAGAAAAGTCTCCATCCTGACAAACTGGCGTCCGTGGTGACAGTTTCCCAAAGCGGGATCAGAAATGACCTACCCTTCAGAAGATTGTCCAAGACCATCCACCACAGAAGAGACTGCCGAACCCGAGGGGACATCCGGAAGGACCGATCCAACGACCGCGGTCGCCGGTCCCAAGACGCCAAAAGATGAAGCTGAAGCGTCCTCGTGTGAAAACTGCGCGAAGGGAACTGCCTCGAAAGAGGACACCATTGTTAGGCACTTACCTCGTCACCGTCCCGGGTCCCGCGACGCGCTGTCGGGCGGTCCCCGGCTGGTTGCTGCCCAGCGCTCCCCGGGCGTCTTCACTCCCCAGCGTGGTGGCGGCGGTCAGGGGTCGGCGGCGCGAGGTGGTGTCGGCAGCCGCGCCGCAGCCCGCTCTGCGCGGCTGCGCGGGCCCGGCGGGCTCCCTCACTGTCCGGCGCTTCCGCCTCCCGGCGGGGGCGCGCTCGATCATCTACGTGCTCGCGCGCGCGCGCGAGCACGTCACCTTTATGCCTCCCGGCGGCGCTTTCCCCAGCGCGCCCGCCGGGGGCGAGTTTGTTCCATCCAACCCTGGCCCTGCTCATAGAGGGAGCCCAGGGACTGGTCGGCCTGTCTGGCCTGGGCCGTCCAGTTCCTGGGACCACTCCCGTTTTTACTGTTGCACCAAGCACCTTCCTTCCCTCCTTTTTCCCTGTTTCCCATTGGCCAGACTTCCCTATATATTTGCACTGTTCCAGTTTCCCAGTGCCCGTTATAGCTTCTGGGTTCTGGATGTGTGTTGCTGTACCTTAGTGAAGAATTTGGATTTGGATTTGGACCTCGACTATTCTTGCTAGCTGCCTGCCCTGACCTCCTGCTTTGCCTGACCACTCTCTTGCCTGACCCTCCTGTACCTCGCCTGTGACCTCCTGGACTTGACCTCGGCTACCCTCGACCATTCTTTGTCTTCTCCCTTGGATACCTCGCCTGTGACCTCCTGGTTTGACCTCGGCCTGATTTACGGACTTTCGCACCCGGCATCCTCATTCGGGATTCCCTGCCAAACGCCAAGCTGCACCTTAAGCTATTATCCTTTGCGCCTGTTAAGTCCTGGGGGCAACCGACTGGGAGAGGCATTACCCGTGTCTCCCACAAGCGGGGGCTTGTCTATAGGCGGAAGTGGCGGTGGAGATTGGGGGATTCTGGCTTAAGACAGACGGGTGTTTGGTACAGTCCTGACATTATAACGGGCCAGAAAGAAGAATGGACCAAATTCTGGAGCAGGTGCAGGCCCTGACAGCGGCGGTGGAGCACCTGGCTCATCGAGTTGCGGCCCAGGAGAACCGTCCTACTCCCATTGTCCCCACTTCTCAGGGGACTCCGGCCGCAATGACTGTGGAACCCAAGATCCCGCTCCCTGAAAAGTTTTTTGGCGATAGGGCAAAATTTGCCAATTTCCGGGACTCTTGTAAACTATACTTCCAGCTTCGCCCGGTTTCCTCAGGCTCACAGGAACAAAGGGTGGGCTTGATTATTTCCCTGTTGCATGGAGACCCTCAGTCCTGGGCCTTTAGCTTATCAGCTCAGGACCCCATCCGCCAGTCGGTGGATAGTTTCTTCGCTGCAATGGAGGTCCTTTATGATGACCCTGACAAAGGGGCCTCAGCTGACGCTAAGTTACGTACCCTCCGCCAGGGACGCCGTCCAGCCGAAGACTACTGTTCCGAATTCCGGCGTTGGGCAGTTGACTCACGTTGGAACAATCCTGCCCTCTGCGGCCAATTCCGATTAGGTCTGGCTGACTCTATCAAGGACACCCTGGTGAACTACCCGGAACCCCAAACTCTGGATGAATTGATGCATTTGGCCATCCGCATTGATCGCCGACTCCGGGAAAGGCGCCTAGAGAAAGGATCACATCCTGAATCCGCTGCAAAATCTGAGGCTCTAGTCGCTCAACCTTCAGAAGAGCCTATGCAGCTAGGTGCCACCAGGCTCACCGAAGGCGAGAGACGACGACGCCTATCCGAGGGGCTCTGTCTTTACTGTGGTGGGACTGGCCACATGGTTAGACATTGCCCAAAGAAACCGTCGGGAAACTTCAGAGCCTAGGGGGTTTCGAGGGGGCCCTCCTAGGCTGTAAGGTATCTCCTCAAGTATCGTCTCCAGTTTTCGTCCCAGTTCAGTTTATGAATGGTGCTAAATGTGTTAATCTAAAGGCTCTTCTAGATTCTGGAGCAGCTGGGAATTTCCTAGACTCTGATCTAGCACAGACTCTAGGAATTATGGTACAGACCTTGCCAACTCCTATCCGGGTTTCAGCCATTGATGGCACTCCAGTGGCCGGGGGGTTAGTTCGGTTCCAATCACCTCCTATGCAAATCAAAGTAGGAGCCAGTCATTCTGAGGTTATCAGGTTCCTGATTTTGAGCATGCCTGGTACTCCTTTGATTTTGGGGTTGCCATGGCTGCAGGAGCATAATCCTCAAATTGATTGGGTTTCGGGGCAAATTACCAAGTGGGGACACCAGTGTTTCCGGAACTGCCTAGAATTTCCCCTCAGGGTCACGCACCTACTCCCTAGTGGGATTCCAACTCCATATTTGGAGTTTGCTGATGTTTTTTCAGAAAAGGCAGCAGACAAACTTCCTCCCCATAGACCTTGGGACTGCCCAATAGAACTGCTCCCTGGTACGATGCCTCCCAGAGGGAGAATATTTAATTTGACCCGAGCGGAAACCCTTGCCATGCGGGAATATATCGCCGAGAACTTAGAAAAAGGGTTTATTCGGCCTTCATCTTCTCCAGCAGGGGCAGGTTTTTTTTTTGTGGAGAAAAAGGATGGGGGACTTCGCCCCTGTATCGATTACCGGGGCTTAAATAACATCACGGTAAAAAATAAGTATCCCCTACCGCTTATTGAGGGACTCTTTACGCAGGTGGTCGGGGCGCAGGTCTTCTCTAAACTGGATCTCCGAGGGGCCTATAACCTCATAAGAATTAGGCAGGGGGACGAGTGGAAAACGGCCTTTAATACCCTTGAAGGGCATTATGAATATTTGGTTATGCCTTTCGGCCTGTGTAATGCCCCTGCGGTCTTTCAAAGTTTTGTCAATGAAATTTTCAGGGATTATCTTGGCCGGTTTATGGTTGTCTACCTAGATGACATTTTAATTTTTTCTTCATCCCTTGACGAGCATCGTAAACATGTGTGCCTAGTTTTGCAGAAACTTAGGGAGAATTGTTTATATGCCAAGTTAAAGAAATGTCAATTTGAGGTATCTGAGGTTCCGTTCCTCGGTTACATTATCTCCAAATCTGGTCTGTCTATGGACCAATCTAAGGTGAGGGCTGTTTTAGAATGGGAGCAGCCCAGAGATCTGAAGGGCCTGCAGAGGTTTTTGGGTTTTGCCAATTTTTATAGAAGGTTCATTAAGAATTTCTCTGCCCTGGTTACACCACTAACTAACCTAACTAAGAAAAGCGGGTACCCCCCGGTTTGGCCGGCTCAAGCTGTCCAGGCCTTCGGGAATCTTAAGAGGGTATTTAGCGTTGCTCCCGTCCTAGTCCATCCCGATGAACAACGACCTTTCCTTGTGGAGGTGGATGCTTCAGAGATAGCGGTCGGGGCGGTCTTGTCTCAATACTACGGCTCACCTGCACGCCTCCATCCATGTGCCTTCTTTTCCAAGAAATTCTCAGCGGCCGAAAGGAATTATGATATCGGCAACAGAGAATTACTGGCCATCAAGCTTGCCTTCCAGGAGTGGAGACACTGGCTGGAGGGGGCTCAGTATCCAGTTACGGTCTTTACGGACCATAAAAATCTAGAATACATCCAGTCCGCCAAGAGGTTAACTCCTAGACAGGCTCGTTGGTCCTTATTCTTTTCTCGGTTTAATTTTTCTATAACGTATAAGCCCGGGTCTAAGAATATAAAGGCGGACGCCCTGTCTCGGAGTTTCTCTCCCCCTGACTTACCGGAAAGGGTGGTTTCTCCCATCTTACCTCGCTCCCTAGTGGTGGCCGCCATCCAACCCCAACTTCCTGATCTTACTCAGTTCCAGACCCAAGCTCCTCCTGGGAAACCCGCGTCAGCCCTGTTTGTGCCCTCTACTTACCGGTCTGAGTTCTTGTCCCATTTTCATGATACCAAAACAACCGGTCATCCAGGGATTAAGAAAACCATAGCTTTATTGTTACGCCAAGTTTGGTGGCCTTCTCTTAGGAAGGACGTCCAAAGATTTGTCTCCGCTTGCAAAGTCTGTGCCCAAAGTAAGTCCTTGAGGAGCTCACCGGAAGGCCCGCTCCTTCCATTATCCATTCCTGCCTCCCCGTGGACACATCTGGCCATGGATTTTGTTACTGACCTTCCTCCGTCTCAGGGACATACGGTTATTTGGGTAATTGTGGACCGCTTTAGCAAGATGGCCCATTTCGTCCCTTTAAAGAAACTCCCCTCAGCTCAAACTCTTGCTCAACTTTTCATTACTCATGTCTTTAGGATTCATGGTATTCCCATGGATGTTGTTTCAGATAGGGGGGTCCAGTTTGTCTCCCGGTTCTGGAGGGCTTTCTGTGCCAAGTTGGGGTTCACCGTCTCCCTTTCCTCGGCCTTTCATCCGCAGTCGAATGGTCAAACCGAGAGAACGAACCAGTCCCTGGAACAATATTTGCGCTGTTTTACGGCGGGTTCTCAAACTGATTGGGCCTTCTTCTTACCTTTTGCGGAATTTGCTTTTAACAACGCCACGCATTCATCCACAGGGGTTTCTCCTTTCCACTGTGTTTATGGCAAGGATCTGAAGTTTTCTGCTCTTTCGGACCAACCCTCTAGAGTTCCCTCCGTGGATGAATGGGTTTCCAAATGGCCAGGGGAGTGGAATAGAATCCAGCAACACCTAACTAGGGCCGCTTGTCAACAGAAAAAATTTTCTGATCGCAAGCGATCGTCTAATTCTAACTTTAAAGTGGGTGACTGGGTTTGGCTTTCAACCAAGAACTTGGCGCTACGCCAACCCTCCGCTAAGTTAGGACCTAAGTTTATTGGCCCATTCCCCATAACACACAAAGTTAATCAGGTTACATACCGGTTGGCCCTCCCTTCATCCATGAAAATCTGTAAATCCTTTCATGTTTCACTTCTTAAGTCCGCAAGAAACCATGAACCTAATAGTCCTCCTAGTCCTGTGGTAGTTGATGGGCATCAGGAGTTTGAGGTTGCCCGGGTCCTTGATTCTCGTTTCTTTCGGAACTCTCTTCAATATCTTATTGACTGGAAGGGGTACGGTCCGGAAGAAAGATCTTGGGTTCCTGCCAGAGAAGTTCATGCGCAGAATTTGGTAAAGAAGTTTCATAGGGAGAATCCTTTAAAACCTAGTTTGGAGGGTCCAGTGTCCCCTCCTCAGGGGGGGGGTAATGTTAGGCACTTACCTCGTCACCGTCCCGGGTCCCGCGACGCGCTGTCGGGCGGTCCCCGGCTGGTTGCTGCCCAGCGCTCCCCGGGCGTCTTCACTCCCCAGCGTGGTGGCGGCGGTCAGGGGTCGGCGGCGCGAGGTGGTGTCGGCAGCCGCGCCGCAGCCCGCTCTGCGCGGCTGCGCGGGCCCGGCGGGCTCCCTCACTGTCCGGCGCTTCCGCCTCCCGGCGGGGGCGCGCTCGATCATCTACGTGCTCGCGCGCGCGCGCGAGCACGTCACCTTTATGCCTCCCGGCGGCGCTTTCCCCAGCGCGCCCGCCGGGGGCGAGTTTGTTCCATCCAACCCTGGCCCTGCTCATAGAGGGAGCCCAGGGACTGGTCGGCCTGTCTGGCCTGGGCCGTCCAGTTCCTGGGACCACTCCCGTTTTTACTGTTGCACCAAGCACCTTCCTTCCCTCCTTTTTCCCTGTTTCCCATTGGCCAGACTTCCCTATATATTTGCACTGTTCCAGTTTCCCAGTGCCCGTTATAGCTTCTGGGTTCTGGATGTGTGTTGCTGTACCTTAGTGAAGAATTTGGATTTGGATTTGGACCTCGACTATTCTTGCTAGCTGCCTGCCCTGACCTCCTGCTTTGCCTGACCACTCTCTTGCCTGACCCTCCTGTACCTCGCCTGTGACCTCCTGGACTTGACCTCGGCTACCCTCGACCATTCTTTGTCTTCTCCCTTGGATACCTCGCCTGTGACCTCCTGGTTTGACCTCGGCCTGATTTACGGACTTTCGCACCCGGCATCCTCATTCGGGATTCCCTGCCAAACGCCAAGCTGCACCTTAAGCTATTATCCTTTGCGCCTGTTAAGTCCTGGGGGCAACCGACTGGGAGAG
This sequence comes from Gastrophryne carolinensis, assembly GCA_027917425.1. Lineage (NCBI taxonomy): Eukaryota > Metazoa > Chordata > Amphibia > Anura > Microhylidae > Gastrophryne > Gastrophryne carolinensis. Next base: position 518,679,137 of record CM051236.1, on the reverse strand, counting down.
GCATTACCCGTGTCTCCCACAAGCGGGGGCTTGTCTATAGGCGGAAGTGGCGGTGGAGATTGGGGGATTCTGGCTTAAGACAGACGGGTGTTTGGTACAGTCCTGACAACCATCAACCCCACCAGTCTCATCCCTAGCCGGATGGACGGGCGAGGATTGGAAAGAAGAAGCTGAGCCAATTCCTGAATCAAAAGAACCTTGGCCAGAGGGAGAAAAAACTCTGTGCTGGCAAGAGTCCAAGGACATCCCCAGAAAGGTCCCCACCCTGGCCGGAACCAGAGAGGACTTGGGGTAGTTGATCACCCAGCCGAACCTCTCCAGCATAGACACCACCATGCTGGTGTCCCCTTCCGCTTGACTGAAGGAAGGTGCCATGATGAGAAGATCGTCCAGGTAAGGCACAATGCAAATCCCCTGAGCTCTGAGCAGGGCCATCACTCCCGCCAACATGGTGAACACTCTCGGAGCCGAGGTGAGGCCGAATGTAAGAGCTACAAACTGGAAATGCCGAACCTCCACCACAAAGCAAAGAAACCTCTGATGAGCCGGAAAAATCAGAATGTGAAGGTATGCATCCTTGATGTCTATGGATGTCATAAAGTCCCCCTGCCGAAGTGAACCGATCGCAGACCGCAGGGTCTCCATGCGGAACTTCCGGGGACGAATAAACCGGTTGAGAAACTTCAAATCCAGGATGGGACGGAGCGACCCATCCTTTTTGGGTACAGTGAAGAGATTGGAATAATATCCGCGCCACCTCCGAAAGAGGGACCGAGCAGATGACTGCCAACTCCAGAAGATTCCTTACCGCCGCCAGGAGCCCCTGCGCGGCAAACGGATCCGAAGGTACCCGAGACCTGAAAAACCTTGGAGGAGGGCGGGACTCGAACTCCAGCTTGTAACCGGCCGACACCACCTCCCGGATCCACCTGTCCGAGACCTCCTGGTCCCATACCCGGGAGAAGAGTCGTAACCGTCCCCCCACCCGTACGGGTGAGGGCGCCCCCTCATTGCTGAGCTGGCTTGGCAGCTGACTTGGGCTTGGCGCCCCAGGCGTGAACGGGACGGCCACGGCCTCTACCCCTATTCCAACTGGCGCCCCTGGAGGCCGAGAAGCCCGCACCCCTGCCGGCTCTGGCTCCCCGAAAGGAACGGCGAAATTTCTTGCGCTGAGGTAACTTACCTCCCTTGGCAACAGAATCCAGCTTTTCACCGAAAAGCCTCAAACCCAGAAAGGGAAGAGCCGTGAGCGATCCTTTAGAACTAAAATCAGCCGTCCACTGTCTCAACCACACGGAGCGGCGAATAGCCACCAACAGCGCCGTAGCCCTGCCACACATCAACATGGCATCATCCTGAGCGGCCAGAATAAACGACAAGGAGTCACAACGCTTAAGAGCAAGAAACTCATCACCAGAAGGATCAAGATCCACACATAAATCACTGACAATCGACCTAACCGCCAATGTCAAAAGAGCCGAAGCACAAACAGGCCTCAAAACTGAACTCGCACAGACAAAACCATGGCGGGCCAGTTGATCAATCCGGCGATCCTCGCCGTCCTTGAGAGAGGTAGTGTCAGGAGAATGAACAACCGCCGTATTAGACAGTCCCAAGACCGGAGCATCCACCTCAGGAGGGACAGCCCAACGCTTCATCAAGTCCGCCGGAAAAGGATATTTTTTTTTTTTTTTTAATCCCAGCTAGGCGGTACCCCGACGAGCCGTGTAGGTTGCTCCCATTGCTTAAGGACAATGTCCTCGAAATGCTGTTGACTGGGAAACTCCAAACGCTGCTTGGACCCCCCAAAAAGCTGACCCTTAGGCCGAGGAGCAACCTCGGGAGGATCCAAATCCAAAACCTCAAACATTTGGGCCAAAATGGAAGGCGTATCAGGAGCGGGACCTTCAGCCTGGTCCCCCTCAGCACCCAGCAACTGCTGGCCCTCCGAATCATCTAATTCCTCAACGAGCTCACCCTCTTCAAGGGGACGATCTGACCAATCCAGATCCTCAACAACCTCCTCATCGGAATCCGGCGGAGGCGGAGATAGGTGTTTTCGCTTAGCCGGAACCTTCTGAGCGGCCATGGCGGAAAACATTTTCTTCCCGAGGCTGGCCAAGCGGGTGCACACCTCAGATTGCGAATCCCCACCCATGACAACGTCACACGTGGTCCGGAACAGGCGAGGAGGAGAGGGAGATGGCGCGGCCGATGAAGTACCAGGCACCGGGGTGCCGGACTGGCGCTCAATGTTCCGCTGTGCACATGGAATACATATAATGACATCATCCCCCGGGAGCGGAGTCCCACACCCCCCACACAGCCTGGATTGTCCCGAAGGACCGTTTCCGGTATCTTTGGCAGCCTCCATATGGTGAAATTTATGGTATTCGCAGAACCCAGGGATTTACGCAGTAAGCGACCCGGGATGCCCCTTTATCTTCAATAGAGATATATATAAATATATATATATATATATATATATATGTATTTATGTATCCCTGACCATAGGAATTTAGCAGGAAAGATATCCCAATAAAGAGTGTAATGCCAACCAGACCCCAACTAGCCAGGTATATAAGACCGGGAGAGCCCTGTAGGATGGGGTCCCAGGATCTGAAAAACACAAGAGACAAAAATAAGTCCAGGCACACACACACACAGAAAACACAGCTCTGTAAACAAGGCCGTCCCCCCCTTTAACCCCATGCCCAGAATACTGGAAAATAGCCCTGCCCACGTCCCCCAACTAACGGGGGCGAGCGGGCGGAGAAGGGGGGGGGAGGGGGAATAATCAATTTAAGAAAGTCACCGCGGGGCTAGAATTAGACCCCGTCCTTAATAACCAGCAGAGCCTACCTGGAGAACAACTTCCTCTATTTCTTCCGCGACTAAAAATGGCGGCCCCTGCCAGCAACACAGGCACCCGCACCGCCAAGGAGAGAGGAGAACGAGGGGCGGGCCCCTAGAAACGCGGGAGCCACAGTGGCCCCGCCCCTTCCAACCCGGCCAACCACGACGCGGGCCGCGCAGGACGCGGGCCCGCCCCTCTCCTACGCCGCCAAGCAGCACACTCTAACAGACGGACCGGCGGCAATAACCGCCCGGTCCCAACACAACACACACACCACGGCAAAGGCAGGGGCAAGGCCCCCAAGTAAAAATCACATGCCGCAGGCGCCGGGGAAGACCGCGGCGCTCCACATCCAGGCGGGCCCGACCCCGCCCACCGCAATTCCTCACAGGAACCCCAGCGAGGACGGGCGCCCAAACATGGCGCCCACTAAGTTAGCCCAATCATCCCAGGCAACCTCTAAGCGGCGGGCCGGCGGCACACGCCCGACCCGCCCGTAAGTGAAAACAAAAAGGGCAGAGCCACACCACACAAGTCATCAGCCAGAAAACGGGCAGGCCAACGCGCACAGGCCACCCGTCCCCGTACACACTCACACCAAGCATATGAAAGGCCACACTTAATTGGGAAGGAAATATAACCTCTGTACTACAGCTGAAAAGCTCTACCTGATGTGCCAGTTACTTAAAGTGATATGAGTGTAAGGGCATCCCACGTCCGGATCACCACTCCGGAATACCGCTATGCCCCATAATATGGGGTCGAGCGGAGGAGCTAATCTCCTAGGCACCTAAGGTGCCATCTACCCTTGCCCGGCCTACAGCCTAAGCTGGGAGGCTACCAGATAAACAAGGGGATTAACACAACAGAGCCGGGCAGAAATAGACCATATGGGGGGGGGGGGGTGTTACCCCGGCTACCTGCAAGCAGGAGACTTCTTTCTTCTGTCTTGTCGCCATCTTGCAGAGAAGAAAAAACTGGGGAATGAGTGAGAGGTACCAGGAATGTATAGACCGGGAGGGGCTTGTTTTTCATGACTTCTCTGCACGTCGCCACCTGCTGGTGGAGTAACCCAAGTGTAATAATTAATGATTGAAGTGGGGTGTGTGACATACTTAGAATATATCAGTCACGGAGGGGTGATAGTTATTCCATATGATCACATGACTTATACACTACACACAGTCAACTAAACTTTAGAAGGGCGTGGCAAGACCCTACCCTGTATACTCTAACCATTAGAAGTATGACCTGCAGGTCACATGGTTCATCACCCGGCTGGATGAAGTTAAAGGAAATATGTAATGATGGCGGGGGGCAGGAAATAGCCGCACAGTCCATCGAGGCCTACCTCTAATTGGGGGGAGTAAGTACAGTGCCCCCAGAGCACGGATCCTGACAATGACAGATGCGTTGCGGGGGTTAATGGGCCGTATCGGAAGAAACGTCGCTGTTCGGCGAGCATCTTGGCAGCGCCGGGTCCCTCGCCGCCGCACGCCCCCGCCAACAGTAATATTTACACAGAACCTCTGACTAATGACGGACTGTCACGGCGGCGGCGGGGCGCGGATCTGTCACCGGGGGGGCGGCGGCCTCATTAGAGGAGTGATAACAGGCCGCGGACGCTTCTGTGGCGCGCGGCCTGTGCTCCGCTTAAAGGGGACCAGTCGCACGCATCTAAAGCCGCGCTCCGCATTAAACTAGCTGCGTGATGTCACAAAGCTGTTCGTGTGATGTCGCAGGATCTCTCAAAGCCAATACTGTAAAAGCTTAGTGTAATGTCATCTTACTAAATCAGCAACGTAAACGCTTAGCGTGATGTCATCTTCCTAAATCGGCAATGTAAACCCTTAGTGTGATGTCATCTTCCTAAATCAGCAATGTAAACGCTTAGTGTGATGTCATCTTCCTAAATCAGCAATGTAACTGCTTGGTGTGATGTCATCTTCCTAAATCAGCAATGTAAACACTTGGTGTGATGTCATCTTCCTAAATCAGCAATGTAAAGGCTTAGTGTGATGTCATCTTCCTAAATCAGCAATGTAAACGCTTAGTGTGATATCATCTTCCTAAATCAGCAATGTAAAGGCTTAGTGTGATGTCATCTTCCTAAATCAGCAATGTAAACGCTTAGTGTGATGTCATCTTCCTAAATCAGCAATGTAAACGCTTAGTGTGATGTCATCTTCCTAAATCAGCAATGTAAACGCTTAGTGTGATGTCATCTTCCTAAATCAGCAATGTAACTGTTTGGTGTGATGTCATCTTCCTAAATCAGCAATGTAAACACTTGGTGTGATGTCATCTTCCTAAATCAGCAATGTAAACGCTTAGTGTGATGTCATCTTCCTAAATCAGCAATGTAAACACTTAGTGTGATGTCATCTTCCTAAATCAGCAATGTAAACACTTGGTGTGATGTCATCTTCCTAAATCAGCAATGTAAACACTTAGTGTGATGTCATCTTCCTAAATCAGCAATGTAAACGCTTAGTGTGATGTCATCTTCCTAAATCAGCAATGTAACTGCTTGGTGTGATGTCATGTGATCATCCTGTTCATGGATAGGTCCCAGCAGCAGTCACGGGGCATGCTGGGCCTTGTAGTTCACCAGCACTTACCTGTAGAGCAGGATGTCGGCGGCCTGCAGCACCGGGTAGGTGAAGAGCCCGACGCTGCCCTCGTTCTTCTGAGACTGAGATTTGACCTGGAAGAGGAGAGGCGTCATGCAAAGCATTCTGGGTACAGATATAACGGGGTGGGGCGGGGCTATAGTTTCCTACTCACCTTCCATTGGGGCAGATGCCGGAGGCGGGGCATAGAGGTCAGGCAGCCGAGGACCCAGCCGAGCTGGGCGTGCTCCGGGACCTGCGCAAAGCAGAGACAACGCATGAGCCACGTGACGCAATACTGCGCCCGGCCACGCAGCCGCAAGAGCGCTCAGCGAGGTGTCGTATGGCTACAGCCAACCAATCAGGGGTCAGCTTATAGGGCCAGTCCAGAAAAAAAACCCGCACATACTCACCTGTCCCCTGCTTCCCCCCTGTATCTGTCCTAGTCCGGTAATATTAAACATAATGGCTACCTTGCTCGACCTCCGCCGCGTCAGTCACGGTGATGTCATCAGCACGCCCACGCCATTATTTCTTTTATTTTTCTAACTTTAATAGTTCAGTGTCACATGACTGGGTTCAGATGAGTTATAGGGTTATGTTGGGGGTTAGGTTCAGTTTAAGGGGTTAGCTGGAGTTATAGGGTTATGTTGGGGTTTAGGTTGAGTTTTAGGGTTTGTTAAGGGGTTAGCTGGAGTTATAGGGTTATGTTGGGGTTTAGGTTGAGTTTTAGGGTTTGTTAAGGGGTTAGCTGGAGTTATAGGGTTATGTTGGGGGTTAGGTTCAGTTTTAGGGCTTGTTAAGGGGTTAGCTGGAGTTATAGGGTTATGTTGGGGGTTAGGTTCAGTTTTAGGGCTTGTTAAGGGGTTAGCTGGAGTTATAGGGTTATGTTAGGGGGTTAGGTTGAGTTTTAGGGTTTGTTAAGGGGTTAACTGAAGTTATAGGGTTATGTTAGGGGGTTAGGTTCAGTTTTAGGGCTTGTTAAGGGGTTAGCTGGAGTTATAGGGTTATGTTGGGGGTTAGGTTGAGTTTTAGGGTTTGTTAAGGGGTTAGCTGGAGTTATAGGGTTATGTTGGGGGTTAGGTTCAGTTTTAGGGTTTGTTAAGGGGTTAGCTGGAGTTATAGGGTTATGTTGGGGGTTAGGTTGAGTTTTAGGGTTTGTTAAGGGGTTAACTGAAGTTATAGGGTTATGTTAGGGGGTTAGGTTCAGTTTTAGGGCTTGTTAAGGGGTTAGCTGGAGTTATAGGGTTATGTTGGGGGTTAGGTTGAGTTTTAGGGTTTGTTAAGGGGTTAGCTGGAGTTATAGGGTTATGTTGGGGGTTAGGTTGAGTTTTAGGGTTTGTTAAGGGGTTAGCTGGAGTTATAGGGTTATGTTAGGGGGTTAGGTTCAGTTTTAGGGTTTGTTAAGGGGTTAGCTGAAGTTATAGGGTTATGTTAGGGGGTTAGGTTTAGTTTTAGGGTTTGTTAAGGGGTTAGCTGGAGTTATAGGGTTATGTTAGGGGGTTAGGTTTAGTTTTAGGGTTTGTTAAGGGGTTAGCTGGAGTTATAGGGTTATGTTAGGGGGTTAGGTTCAGTTTTAGGGTTTGTTAAGGGGTTAACTGGAGTTATAGGGTTATGTTAGGGGGTTAGGTTCAGTTTTAGGGTTTGTTAAGGGGTTAACTGGAGTTATAGGGTTATGTTAGTGGGTTAGGTTGCATTTTAGGGTTATGTTAGGGGTTTAGATTGAGTTTTAGGGTTATGTTAGAAGGTTAGGTTGAGTTTTAGGGTTACGTTAGTGGGTTAAGTTGTGTTTTAGAGTTATGTTGGGGGTAAGGTTGAGTTTTACAGTTATGTTAGTGGTTTAGCTCATGTTTAACATTAGGTTGCGTTTTAGGGTTATGTTAGTGGGTTTAGGTTGAGTATTAGGGTTATGTTAGAAGGTTAGGTTGAGTTTTAGAGTTATGTTAAAAGATTAGGTAGTTTTAGGGTTATGTTATTGGGTTAGGTTGCATTTTAGGGTTACGTTAGTGGGTTATGTTGCATTTTAGGGTTATGTTAGTAGGTTAGGTTGAGTGTTAGGGTTATGTTAGGGGTTTAGGTTGAGTTTTAGGGTTATTTTAGGGGTCTAAGTTGAGTTGTAGGGTTATGTTAGGGAGTTAGGTTGAGTTTTAGGGTTTTGTTAGGGGGTTAGGTGGAGCTTTAGGGTTATGTTAGGGAGTTAGGTTGAGTTTTAGGGTTATGATAGGGGGTTAGGTGGAGCTTTAGGGTTATGATAAAGGCTTAGGCCGTATTTTAGGCTTATGTTAGGGGGGTTAGGTGGAGTTTGAGGGTCATTTTAGGCAGTGAGTTTGAGTTGTAGGGTCATACTAGTTTTTCTTTTAAGGCAATACTTACCCCCCCCCCCCATGCTTTGATCCGCCACAGAATGG
>CM051236.1:518573760-518666260 GCA_027917425.1 Gastrophryne carolinensis | reverse complement strand
AATGATTGAGAAAGGGATTTAATCGATTTATCTGGGCGATTGATCCTTAATCGTTCTGACTGATCGATCTGATTAAGTTCCGATCAGAAGGATCAATTGAAAGATAAATTGATGATTAATGTGCTCAAATCAGAAGCGTATCGATCGCCTAGAACTCAAGTCGGTGGAAGAAATGATCAGATGATTGATCGTTCCCAGATCTGACCTGATAAACAGCAATTGTATTCACTCAGGCGAGGCTGCTCTACGATCGTACAACCGGATTGTAAGGAGGCCGTTCGATCTATAAAGTAATGATCGATAAAGAGTTTTGATTCATTAAGGCGATTGATCCATTATTGATTGATCGATCAATCTGATTAAGTTTCGATCCATTATTTCAATAAATAAGATTGTTAGAGTGAGAGCGTATCGATCAACCTGAGCTTGAGTGATCGGAACTTAAAGGGATTGAATGAAAAATGATCAATTGTCTGGATAAAACGTTTAAATCTCTTTATCGGTCCTTACTTTCTCGATTGAACGGCATCCTGACACAATCACGTACAAGTCCGATTTGACGCCTCGCCAACGATCGGGAGGGCTCCGGCGTTATTGATATCACCAATATGAGCGCCGCCGACCAATCGCATCTAATGGAAAGAATTCCGGCGACCACAGAGCTTACGATCGCACAGCAGCCTCACACCGGAGACGCAGCTTTCCAGGTCCGATCAATCATCTGATCGTTTCTTCCACCGACCTGAGCTCTAGGCGATCAATCACCAATTTATCTAAGCAATTGATCCTTCTAATCGGAACGTAATTATCCAGGCAACTGATCCTTAATCGTTCTGACTGATCGATCTGATTAAGTTCCGATCAGAAGGATCAATTGCTTAGATAAATTGGTGATTGATGTGCCCAAAGCGAGAGCGTATCGATCGCCTAGAGCTCAGGTCGGTGGAAGAAACGATCAGACGATTGATCGCTCCCAGATCTGACCGGGAAAGCAGTAATTGCATTCACTCAGGTGATGCTGCTCTACGATCGTACAATTAGATTGTAAGGACGCCGTTCAATCTAGAAAGTAATGATTGAGAGAGGATTTAATCGATTCATCCAGGTGACTGATCCTTAATCGTTCTGATTGATCGATCTGATTAAGTTCCGATCAGAAGGATCAATTGCGTAGATAAATTGGTGATTGATGTGCCCAAAGCGAGAGCGTATCGATCGCCTAGAACTCAGGTCGGTGGAAGAAACGATCAGACGTTTGATCGGTCCCAGATCTGACCTGGAAACAGTAACTGTATGAACTCGAGTGAGGCTGCTCTACGATCGTACAACCAGATTGTAAAGACGCCGTTCAATCTAGTAAAGCAATACAAAGAGCTTTTTTTAATGATTTCCTAAGCTGATTGATCCTCTTTCGCTCTAATTGATCGATCTGATTACGTTCTGATCAGATTGATCCATTATTTCAATAAATATGATTGTGAGAGTATCGATCAACCCGAGTTTGAGTCTATGAACGAAACGATCAGACGATTGATCGCTCCTTCTAGATCTGAATTGGAAAGCTGTAATTGCATTCGCTGCTGTATGATCGTACAATGCGATTGTCAGGATGCCGTTCAATCGAGAAAGTAAGGATCGATAAAAAGATTTAAAAGTTTTATCCAGACGATTGATCCTTTTTCATTGTGATTGTTCAATCCGATTAAGTTCCGATCAATCGCCTTAATAAATCAGATACAGTACAAGGAGATCGGATCGCTCCAAGTGAAAGCGTATCGATCAGATAGAGCTCGAGTCGGTGGAAGAAACGATCGGATGATCGATCGCTCCCAGATCTGACCGGGAAAGCAGCAATTGCATTCACTCAGGTGAGGCGGCTCTACGATCGTACAATTAGATTGTAAGGACGCTGTTCAATGTAGAAAGTAGTGATTGAGAATGTGATTAATCGATTTACCCAGGTGATTGATTCTTAATCGTGCTGATTGATCGATCTGATTAAGTTCCGATCGGATGGATCAATTGCTTAGATACATCGGTGATTGACGCGCCCAAAGCAGGAGAATATCGATCGCCTAGAGCTCAAGTCTGTGGAAGAAACGATTGGATGATCGATCGGTCCCAGACCTGAAAACGGTAATTGAATTCACTCAGGTGAGGCTGCTCTACGATCGTACAACCGGATTGTAAGGACAACGTTCAATCTAGAAAGTAATGATCAATAAAGAGCTTTTATAAATGATTTACTAAAGTGATTGATCCATTATCGCTTTGATCGATCGGATTAAGTTCAGAATCATCCCGTATTTTAATAAATAAGATTGTGAGCGTATCGATCAACCTGAGCTTGAGTGATCGGAACTTAAAGGGATTGAACGAAAAGGGATCAATCGTCTGGATAAAACGTTTAAATCTCTTTGTCGGTCCTTACTTTCTCGATTGAACGGCATCCTGACAATCGCGTACGAGTCCGATTTGACGCCTCGCCAACGATCGGGAGGGCTCCGGCGTTATTGATATCACCAATATGAACGCCGCCGACCAATCACATCTAATGGAAAGAATTCAGGAGACCACAGAGCTTACAATCGTACAGCAGCCTCACACCGGAGCCGCAGCTTTCCAGGTCCGATCTGATCGTTTCTTCCACCTCTAGGCGATCGATACGCTCTCTACTCTTTACTAATTTATCTACGCAATTGATCCATCCGATTGGAACTTAATCAGATCGATCAATCAGAACGATTAAGGATCAGTCGCCTGGATGAATCGATTAAATCCTCTTTCTCAATCATTACTTTCTAGATTGAACGGCGTCCTTACAATCTAATTGTACGATCGTAGAGCGGCCTCACCTGAGTGAATGCAATTGCTGCTTTCCCGGTCAGATCTGGGACCGATCAATCGTCTGATCGCTTCTTCCACCGACCTGAGCTCTAGGCGATCGATACACTCTCGCTTTGAGCGCATCAATCATAAGTTTATCTACACAACTGATCCTTCTGATCGGAACTTAATAAGATCGATCTGAACAATTAAGGATCAATCGCCTGGATAAATCGATTAAATCCTCTCTCAATCATTACTTTCTAGATTGAACGGCGTCCTTACAATCTGGTTGTATGATCATACAGCAGCCTCATCTGAGTTAATACAATTGCTGCTTTCCAGATCAGATCTGGGAGCGATCGATCATCTGATCGTTTCTTCCACAGACTCGAGCTCCAGCAGATCGATACGCTCTCACTTGGAGCGTTCCGATCGCCTAGGAAAAAACATTGTATCTGATTTATTAAAGCGATCGATCGGAACTTAATCGGACTGAACAATCAGAATTAAAAAGGATCGATTGCCTTGATAAAACGTTGAAATCTCTTTATCGATCATTACTTTCTCGATTGAGCGGCATCCTGACAATCGCATTGTACGATCATACACCAGCTTTCCAGTTCAGATCTAGAAGGAGCGATCAATCATCTCCAGGTCAGATCTGGGACCGATCAATCATCTGATCGTTTCCTCCACAGACTCGAGCTCTAGGCGATCGATACGCTCTCACTTGGCGCAATCCGATGTCTTAGGAATCAACATTGTATCTGATTTATTAATGGGATTGATTGAACAATCAGAACGGAAAAGGATCAATCGTCTGAATAAAACGTTTAAATCTCTATCGATCATTACTTTCTCGATTGAGCGGCATCCTGACAATCGCATTGTACGATCATACACCAGCTTTCCAGTTCAGATCTAGAAGGAGCGATCAATCATCTGATCGATTCTTTCATGGAGTCAAGCTCCAGTTCACTCCACAATCTTATTTATTGAGATAACGGATCCATCTGATCGTAACGCAATCAGATTGATCGATCAGAGAGATAATAGATCAATCGCCTTAATAAAGCATTTAAAAAAGCTCTATTAGTTTCCATATTGAACGGCGTCCTTACAATCTAATTGTACGATCGTAGAGCCGCCTTACCTGAGTGAATACAATCGCTGATTTCCCGGTCAGATCTGGGAGCGATCAATCATCTGATCGTTTCTTCCACCGACCTGAGCTCTAGGCGATCGATACGCTCTCGCTTTGAGAGGATCAATCACCAATTTACCTGTCTGATCTGATCGGAACTTAAGCAGATCGATCAATCAGAACGATTAAGGATCAATCGTCTGGATAAATCGATTAAATCCTCTTTCTCAATCAGTATTTTCTAGATTGAACGGCGTCCTTTGTACGATCGTACAGCAGCCTCATCTGAGTCAATACAATTGCTGCTTTCCCGGTCAGATCTGATCGTTTCTTTCACAGACTCGAGCTCTAGCCGATTGATACGCTTGGAGCGTTCCGATTGCAAGGAATAAGCATTGTATCTGATTTATTAGGGCGATTGATAGGAACGTAATCGGATTGAACAATCAAAATAAAAAAGGATCAATTATCTGGATAAAGCATTTGTATCGATCATTACTTTCTCGATTGAATGGCATCCAGACAATCGCATTGTACGATCATACAGCAGCGAATGCAACTACAGCTTTCCAGTTCAGATCTAGAAGGAGCGATCAATCATCTCCAGATCAGATCTGGGAGCGATCAATCATCTGATCGTTTCCTCCACAGACTCGAGCTCTAGGCGATCGATACGATCTCGCTTGGAGCAATCCGATGTCTTAGGAATCAACATTGTATCTGATTTATTAATGGGATTGATTGAACAATCAGAACGGAAAAGGATCAATCGTCTGAATAAAACGTTTAAATCTCTATCGATCATTACTTTCTCGATTGAACGGCATCCTGACAATCGCATTGTACGATCATACAGCAGCGAATGCAACTACAGCTTTCCAGTTCAGATCTAGAAGGAGCGATCAATCATCTCCAGGTCAGATCTGGGAGCGATCAATCATCTGATCGTTTCTTTCGTGGAGTCAAGCTCCAGTTCACTCTCACAATCGTATTAATTGAAATAACGGATCCATCTGATCGGAACGTAATCAGATTGATCGATCAGAGCGATAAAGTATCAATCACCATAGTAAATCATTAAAAAAAAGCTCTTTATCGATCTTTACTTTCCAGATTGAACAGGGTCTTTACAATCCGGTTGTATGATCGTAGAGCAGCCTCATCTGAGTGAATGCAATTGCTGATTTCCCGGTCAGATCTGGGAGCGATCAATCATCTGATCGTTTCCTCCACAGACTCGAGCTCTAGGCGATCGATACGATCTCGCTTGGAGCAATCCGATGTCTTAGGAATCAACATTGTATCTGATTTATTAATGGGATTGATTGAACAATCAGAACGTAAAAAAGGATCAATCGTCTGGATAAAACGTTTAAATCTCTTTATCCATCATTACTTTCTCGATTGAACGGCATCCAGACAATCGCATTGTACGATCATACAGCAGCGAATGCAACTACAGCTTTCTGTTCAGATCTAGAAGGAGCGATCAATCATCTCCAGGTCAGATCTGGGAGCGATCAATCATCTGATCGTTTCTTCCACAGACTCGAGCTCTAGCTGATCGATTACGCTCTCACTTGGAGCGATCCGATCTCCTAAAAATAAACATTGTATCTGATTTATCAAGGCGATTGATCGGAACTTAATTGGATTGAACAATCAGAGTGAAAAAGGTTCAATTGCCTGCATAAAACGTTTAAATCTCTTTATCGATCCTTACTTTCTTGATTGAACGGCGTTATGACAATCGCATTGTACGATCATACAGCAGCGAATGCAATGGCAGCTTTCTAGTTCAGATCTAGAAGGAGCGATCAATCATCTGATCGTTTCTTTCATGGACTCAAGCTCGGGTTGATCGTACAAGTAGATTGTAAGGACGCCGTTCAATATGGAAAGTAATAATCAATAAAGAGCTTTTTTAAATGATTTACTAAGGTGATCGATCCATTTTCGCTCCGATTGATTTATCTGATTAATTTCCGATCAGATGGATCCATTATCTCAATAATTAAGATCGTATCGATGAACTGGAGCTTGAGTCCATGAAAGAAACGATCAGATGATTGATCGCTCCTTCTAGATCTGAACTGGAAAGCTGCCATTGCTTTCGCTGCTGTATGATCGTACAATGTGATTGTCTGGATGCCGTTTAATCGAGAAAATAAGGATCGATAAAAGAGATTTAAACGTTTTATCCAGACGATTGATCCTATTTCGTTCAATCCGATTAAGTTCCGATCAATCGCCTTCATAAATCAGATACAATGTTTATTCCTAGGAGATCGGAACGCGCCAAGTGAGAGCGTATCGATCAGCTAGAGCTCGAGTCTGTGGAAGAAACGATCAGATGATTGATCGCTCCCAGATCTGACCGGGAAAGCAGCAATTGCAATCACTCAGGTGAGGCTGCTCTACGATCATACAACCAGATTGTCAGGATGCCGTTCAATCGAGAAAGTAAAAATCGATAAAGAGATTTAAACGTTTTATCCAGACGATCGATCCTATTTCGTTTAATCCCTTTAAGTTCCGATCACTCAAGCTCCAGTTGATCGATACTCTCACTCTCATAATATTATTTATTAAAACAATGGATCCATCTGATTGGAAAGTAATCAAATCGATCAATCAGAGCGATAATGGATCAATCGCCTTAGTGAATCATTTAAAAAAAGCTCTTTATCAATCATTACTTTCTAGATTGAACGGCGTCCTTACAATCCGGTTGTACGATCGGAAAGCAGCCTCACATGAGTGATTACAATTGCTGCTTTCCCGGTCAGATCTGGGAGCGATCAATCATCTGATCGTTTCTTCCAGCGACTCGAGCTCTAGATGATCGATACGCTCTCACTTGGCGCGTTCCGATCGCCTAGGAATAAACATTGTATCTGATTTATGAAGGCGATTGATCGGAACTTAATTCAATTGAATGAAAAAGGATCGGATAAAACGTTTAAATCTCTTTATCAATCCTTACTTTCTCGATTTAACAGCGTCCAGACAATCGCATTGTACGATCATACAGCAGCGAATGCAGTTACAGCTTTCCAGTTCAGATCTAGAAGGAGCGATCAATCATCTGATCGTTTCTTTCATGGAGTCAAGCTCGGATTGATCAATACTCTCACAATCTTATTTATTAAAATGATGGATCCATCTGATCGGAACGTAATCAGATTGATCAATCAGAGCGATAAGGGATCAATCGCCTTATTGAATCATTTAAAAAAGCTCTTTATCGATCTTTACTTTCTAGATTGAACGGCGTCCTTACAATCTGGTTGTACGATCGTAGAGCAGCCTCATCTGAGTGAATGCAATTGCTGCTTTCCCGGTCAGATCTGGGAGCGATCAATCATCTGATCGTTTCTTCCACAGACTCGAGCTCTAGCTTATCGATACGCTCTCACTTGGAGCGTTCCGATCGCCTAGGAATAACCATTGTATCTGATTTATTAAGGCGATTGATCGGAACTTAATTCGATTGAACAATCAGAACGAAAAAGGATCAACCATCTGGATAAAACATTATTTTTGTCGATTCTTACTTTCTCGATTGAACGGCGTCCTGACAATCACATTGTACGATCGTACAGCAGCCTCACCTGAGCGAAAACAAAATACAGCTTCCCACTGATCGTTTCGAGCTCTAGCTGATCGAGCGAGATGTATCTGATTTATGGAAGCGATTGATCCTTCTGATCGGAACGTTAATTGGATTGATCAATCAGAATGAAAAAGGATCAATCGCCCGGATAAATCATTTAAACCCCTTCATCAATCTTTACTTTCTCGACTGATTGAACGATCTTAGATCAACCCAACCTGAGTAAATACAATCAGAGCTTTCCAGCTCTCATCTAGGACCGATCGATCATCTGATCGTTTTTACTACAGATTCAAGCTCTCGGTGGTTCATCAATCTTTACTTTCTCGACTGATTGAACAATCTTAGAGCAATCACAATCAGAGCTTTCCAGTTCTCATCTAGGACCGATCGATCATCTGATCGTTTCTTCTATGGATTCGAGCTCTAGCTGATCAATCTCAAGATTTATCTTATCGATGGAAGCGATTGATCCGTTGGATCGCAACCTCGTCAGATTGATCAATCAGATCAAAAAAGGGTCAATCACCTGGGCAAATCCTTACTTTCTCGATTGAGCAATCACATTGTACGATCGTACAGCAGCCTCACCTGAGCGAATACAAAGTACAGCTTCCCACTGATCAATCATCTGATCGTTTCTTCAATGGATTTGAGCTTTAGCTGATCAATATCAAGATTTATCTGAATGATGGAAGCGATTGATCCGTCTGATCGGAATGTTAATCGGATTGATCAATCGCTCGGATAAATCATTTAAACCCCTTCATCAATCTTTACTTTCTCAACTGATTGAACGATCTTAGATCAACCCAACCTGAGTAAATACAATCACAGCTTTCCAGCTCTCATCTAGGACCGATCGATCATCTGATCGTTTTTAATTACGGATTCAAGCTCTCGGTGGTTGATCTCACTCTCACAATTTTACTGATTGATGGAGGCGATTGATCCTTCTGATCGAAACCTCATCGGATTGATCAAGCGGAACAAAAAAAGGATCACCTGGGCAAATCCTTATCGATTTTTTACTTTCTAGATTGAACGGCGTCCCGACAATCACATTGTACAATCGTACAGCAGCCTCACCTGAGCGAAAACAAAATACCGCTTTCCACTGATCAATCGTCTGATCGTTTCTTCTATGGATTCGAGCTTGAGCTGATCAATATCAAGATTTATCTGAATGATGGAAGCGATTGATCCTTCTGATCGGAACGTTAATCGGATTGATCAATCAGAATGAAAAAGGATCAATCGCTCGGATAAATCACTTAAACCCCTTCATCAATCTTTACTTTCTCGACTGATTGAACGATCTTAGAGCAATCACAATCAGAGCTTTCCAGTTCTCATCTAGGACCGATCGATCATCTGATCGTTTTTACTACAGATTCAAGCTCTTGGTGGTTGATCTCACTCTCACAATTTTACTGATTGGTGGAGGCGATTGATCCTTCTGATCGAAACCTCATCGGAATGATCAAGCGGAACAAAAAAAGGGTCAATCACCTGGGCAAATCCTTATCGATTTTTACTTTCTAGATTGAACGGCGTCCTGACAATCACATTGTACAATCGTACAGCAGCCTCACCTGAGCGAAAACAAAATATGGCTTCCCACTGATCAATCATCTGATCGTTTCTTCAATGGATTCGAGCTCTAGGTGATCGATCACATGATCATCATCTGATTGATGGAGGCGATTGATCCTTCTGATCGGAACGTTAATCGGATTGATCAATCGGAACAAAAAAGGGTCGATCACCTGGGCAAATCATTTAAGTCTCCTTATCAATCCTTACTTTCTCGATTGATCGGCGCCCTGACAATCTGGTTGTACAATCATACAGCAGCCTTACCCAAGTCAATATTATATCTGTCCAGTTCGGTCATCTGATCGTTTTGTCTATAGACTCCAGCTCTGGTTGATCGATACGCTCTCACTCTCTTACGCATCTGGAGGCCATTGATCCTCCTGATCGAAACCTCGTCAGTTTAAATCTCTTTAATCGAGCCTTACCCTGTAGACTGTACAACTAGATCGTCAGGAGGCCGTTCAATCGACAGCGAATATTACAGCGATCCACTTCAGATCCAGAAAAAATGATCGGTCATCTGATCGCTTCTCCCACAGACTCAACGCTCTAGGTGATTGATCGCGCCTCATCCTTGACGATCCGTTTACCTGCAATTTTCACCTTTCCAAGGAGCCCATGGCGCATGTGCAGCCGGCGGCTGGATCGCCCCTTCTCGGCTGTGTGCGCCCACTGAATGGAACAGCCAAAGGACGCTGTTGTGTCTCGGCTGCGTGCGCCCACTGAACGGAACAGCCAAAGGACGCTGTTGTGTCTCGGCTGTGTGCGCCCACTGAACGGAACAGCCAAAGGACGCTGCTGTGTCTCGGCTGTGTGCGACCACTGAATGGAACAGCCAAAGGACGCTGTTGTGTCTCGGCTGCGTGCGCCCACTGAACGGAACAGCCAAAGGACGCTGTTGTGTCTCGGCTGTGCGCGCCCACTGAACGGAACAGCCAAAGGACGCTGTTGTGTCTCGGCTGTGTGCGCCCACTGAACGGAACAGCCAAAGGACGCTGTTGTGTCTCGGCTGTGTGCGCCCACTGAACGGAACAGCCAAAGGACGCTGTTGTGTCTCGGCTGTGTGCGCCCACTGAATGGAACAGCCAAAGGACGCTGTTGTGTCTCGGCTGTGTGCGCCCACTGAACGGAACAGCCAAAGGACGCTGCTGTGTCTCGGCTGTGTGCGCCCACTGAATGGAACAGCCAAAGGACGCTGTTGTGTCTCGGCTGTGTGCGCCCACTGAACGGAACAGCCAAAGGACGCTGCTGTGTCTCGGCTGTGTGCGCCCACTGAACGGAACAGCCAAAGGATGCTGCTGTGTCTCGGCTGCGTGCGCCCACTGAACGGAACAGCCAAAGGATGCTGCTGTGTCTCGGCTGCGTGCGCCCACTGAACGGAACAGCCAAAGGACGCTGCTGTGTCTCGGCTGTGTGCGACCACTGAACGGAACAGCCAAAGGACGCTGCTGTGTCTCGGCTGCGTGCGCCCACTGAATGGAACAGCCAAAGGACGCTGCTGTGTCTCGGCTGTGTGCGCCCACTGAACGGAACAGCCAAAGGACGCTGCTGTGTCTCGGCTGTGTGCGACCACTGAACGGAACAGCCAAAGGACGCTGCTGTGTCTCGGCTGTGTGCGCCCACTGAATGGAACAGCCAAAGGACGCTGTTGTGTCTCGGCTGTGTGCGACCACTGAACGGAACAGCCAAAGGACGCTGCTGTGTCTCGGCTGTGTGCGCCCACTGAATGGAACAGCCAAAGGACGCTGTTGTGTCTCGGCTGTGTGCGACCACTGAACGGAACAGCCAAAGGACGCTGCTGTGTCTTGGCTGTGTGCGACCACTGAACGGAACAGCCAAAGGACGCTGCTGTGTCTCGGCTGTGTGCGCCCACTGAACGGAACAGCCAAAGGACGCTGTTGTGTCTCGGCTGTGTGCGCCCACTGAACGGAACAGCCAAAGGACGCCGGTGATGTGTGAGGCTGGAATTGCATTCAGCTTCACCAGCCGCACATTAACATGCGTGGCCGGAGAAGCCGATTGGACGAGCAGAGAGGAGAGCTGAATCTACTCGGCGAACAGCGAGCTTTCACAAAGCGGGGCATCCCAAACCAGGGTGCTGGGGGCGGGCGGATAGTGAAAAATTCCTGGGTTTTGGTCCACTTTAAAATCTCCAATTATACGCATATACCTTACATATTCTTTCTCCTTTCTATCACTTTGATTTCTGAGCTGGGAAGAGGCGGGTCATGAAGCAGATTTATGAGGGGTGATCACGCTCTGCTGTGGTCAGAAACAGCTGTGAGACCACTGTGGACTGTCATGGTCAAGCTTGCTGCTCCAAGAGACACAGTAGCTTTTAGACCCCCCCCTTTTATTTAAAGCTCCTGTCACCTATCTAAATGAAGCTTCCAGCGAGGGAGCTCCTGAACAATATTTATAGTGTGTAATAAAGAAAAAAAGCAGGAGTGGTCAAGTTACCATAGCAACCAAAAAATAAAATGAATAATTATATTAATTAATTATAATAAAAAATAAGATGAGAATAAGAATAATAAGAATAATAAAAATAAAATAATAATAAAAGGAGTAAAAATAAAAAAAAATGATAATAGTAAAATTAAGAATAAAAAAAAACTGGCATAATAATAATAAAAAAAAGCAATAAAATTAAAATAAAAATTAAAAATAATAATGTAACGATAATGACAATAGAAAAAAATAAATAACAAAACGCAATAACAATGGTACAAACAATATATTATTATTAATAATAAAATAATATCAAAAATAAAAGAAAGTATATAATAATAGTAATGATAAAAATAAAATAATAAAAATAACACAAATAAAATAATAATAATAATAAATGTATATAATAATTAATAAAATAATAAACACAATTACAAATAATAATGATTATAATAAAAAAACTGAAATACAAACTATATTAATATAATAATATTAAATAAAAAATAAAATAAACACAATTACAAATAATAATGATAATAATAAAAAACAAACAAAAAAGACAAAACAAAATACAAACAATATATTAATATAATAGTATTAAATAAAAAATAAAATAAAACACAATAACAAATAATAATGATAATAATAAAAAACAAAATAAAATACAAACAATTAATATAATAATATTAAATAAAAAATAAAGTAAAGGCAATTACAAATAATGATGATTATTTAAAAAAATGGAATACAAACAATACATTAATATAATAATATTTAAAAATAGAAAATAAATAAAAACAAGTAATAATAATAATAATAAAACAATGATGATAATAAAATATACAATAATAGAAATAATAAAGCAGTTAAATTGAAAGTAGTAATAAAAAATAAAATACTAAAAAAAAACACAATAATAATAATAAAAATAATACAAAGAGTATATTGTATATTAATATAATAATACAAATAATATTAAAATGTTATAATTATACTAAATTATAAAAAATTAAGTATAAATAATCAATCTAATCCTTAACAGCGCCTATTCTCCCCTGGTCCCGACACAAGCCACTTGTACATGACAGCAGCATAACTACAATTCCCAGCATGCCTCGGGGCCTCCTTAATTCCTGTTTTGAAAGGTCACAATGAGAGTCTGTAGCTCAGTCTCCAGGGCAGCTGAGCACGTGATTGCACGGTGGTCACGTGTCCCCGGGAAGCGGGGGGGGGAGGGTTAGGGTTACCTGTGCTCCGGTGTGCAGCTCCGCCGCGGTCAGGGCCACGAGCCCGATCCTCAGTCGCCGGTGCGCTGCCCCTGCACGCCTCAGAGCGGGCAGCGCCATCTTAGTGACGTCACGACGGCGGCCCGCAGCGGCCGAGACGCCTATCGCGCTTCACCGATGAGTCACGTGACTGGAGCAGAGCCGCTTTGGGCTGTAGAGGAAAGTGAAACTTCTCCCAATGGGAGGCGGGAATCACCACCTCCTCCAATAGGGGCTGAGCACCGCTGCAGCGTGCAGCTGTTTCTTCTCCTCCTGTTATTAAAGCGGTCCTTCACTCTGAATAAGAGTCTATCTTATATGTTTCCCCCCTGTACATACAGATTGCTCACATTAATCCGGACCCTCACCCTGAATAAGAGTCTACCTTATATGTTTCCCACACCCTTGTACATAACCTTATATGTTTCTCACACCCTGTACATACAGATTGCCCACATTAATCCGGACCCTCACCCTGAATAAGAGCCTATCTTATATGTTTCCCACACCCTGTACATACAGATTGCTCACATTAATCCAGACCTTCACTCTGATTAAGAGCCTATCTTATATGTTTCCCACACCATGTACATACAGATTGCTCACATTAATCCGGACCTTCACCCTGAATAAGAGCCTATCATATGTTTCCTACACCCTGTACATACAGATTGCCCACATTAATCCGGACCTTCACCCTGAATAAGAGCCTATCTTATATGTTTCCCACACCCTGTACATACAGATTGCCCACATTAATCCGGACCTTCACCCTGAATAAGAGCCTATCTTCTATGTTTCCCACACCCTGTACATACAGATTGCTCACATTAAAAATCATCCTACCTGCATCTACTGCGTGTTATATACCTTTAAACTTCCAAGATGGCAGCTCATGAAACAGGCAGCCAGGAAGTGTCTTCTGACTGTGCTGCTCTGCATTCTGGGATTGCTGACCTTTTCCTGACCCCAGCTCTGCTCTGTCTGAGCAAAGCACAGCTATAACCCCGCCCCTGTACTTTATAACGCTCTCCTCTCCTCAGTATGTGATGCTTCTGAGGCAAGATGGCGGCGCCCGTATCCTAGAGTCCTGAACAGAGTTGCAGCCCAGTGGGGGAAAGAATAATAAGTGACTAAAAACTTAAACATATTAATTGTAGATGCTGGGGGATCGTTTTTTAGGGGTTTGGGCTTTTCATTAAATCATGGTGAAGGTCCGGTTTAAGGCAGGACATTGAGGCGGGGGGTGGGGTAAGTGTCTGAGGGGTTCTCTCTGACGCACTCCCGCATCACAGCGCCCCCTTCTTGCTTCAAAGGCTTGGGAGGTGCTAATGTCCCCTCGGGTGTGGAGAATGGGCAGCGGGGGGCGAGGCGCAGCCCATCACACAGGGTCCACATTAGGCCATTCGCCATGTGGCGTGCAGGGGTGGGGGGGAGCGCTCAGGGTCATTATTGCTATGGAAACATTAGCATTGCTGATAGTTACCTCAGGCGTTACCTCTAATTCAAGTGCGCCGAGTGATCGAGCCTGTAACAAGTACTTACCCCGCTCCCTGGAAGGTTCCCCTATGTTACTGACCGATTAACAGAAACAGACATATAAAGTGGACCCACACCCATGTTTGGAGGCTCCTCAGAGGTGTGGGGAGGCCATTACCCATCATGCACTGCTCCATATAGGCACCAGAGCTGTGTAACAGGCCTGTGCTGGAGTAACAGTGTATCACTATGGCGATGGCTGAGAGGTGTGGAGGCCATTACCCATCATGCACTGCTCCATATAGGCACCAGAGCTGTGTAACAGGCCTGTGCTGGAGTAACAGCGTATCACTATGGCAATGGCTGAGGTGTGGGGAGGCCATTACCCATCATGCACTGCTCCATTTAGACACCAGAGCTGTGTAACAGGCTTGTACTCGAGTAACAGTGTATCACTATGGAGATGGCTGAGGTATGAGGAGGCCATTACCCATCATGCACTGCTCCATATAGGCACCAGAGCTGTGTAACTGCCTGTGATAGAGTAACAGCGTATCACTATGGCGATGGCTGAGGTATGGGGAGGCCATTACCCATCATGCACTGCTTCATATAGGTACCAGAGCTGTGTAACTGCCTGTGATGGAGTAACAGCGTATCACTATGGCGATGGCTGAGGTGTGGGGAGGCCATTACCCATCATGCACTGCTCCATATAGGCACCAGAGCTGTGTAACTGCCTGTGATGGAGTAACAGCGTATCACTATGGTGATGGCTGAGGTATGAGGAGGCCATTACCCATCATGCACTGCTCCATATAGGCACCAGAGCTGTGTAACTGCCTGTGCTGGAGTAACAGTGTATCCGTCCAGGTGAAGTGGTATATCCACGCAGCGCGTCGGCGGTTGGTCTGTGCGGTGTGTGGGGGCGTTTGGCAGGCATCTCAGGATTACGGTGATGTACAAATTACTGTTTAACATGACTTTATACATTTATTAATTAATCATATTGTGCTGTTCATCAAGCCAGATTCTATTTATGTCACACAGACTATCTCTGGACGTTCTGTCATCACGCACTGTTTAAATTTGCTTTTCACTGCTTTCTCTGCTCATAGCTTCAGCCCTGATCTTTACAGGGCTGTATGCTTCTTTTCGGCTGCACACTTTTCTGCACACCTTTGGCTAATACTCTGGCTTGATGACATTACAAATATTGTCATGTTCTATGACTTAAAATGAATCTAAGATTTTTCTGATTTGGGATTACTTTACCGCCTAGCCGAACCTCCCCCCTCGCCCCACATTTTGGACTTTTTGTCCTTTTAATTGTCCTTTATGTGTTTTTAACTGTATGTAGCCCCTTTTTTTGGTTTTTCTTGTTTTGTCTGCTTTATACTTTGAATAAAACTGTATGTTATACTAGTTTGGTATTAATTGCCATTCATTCAAACAGGGTGGAGTGCAGACTACTTTGGGTGCATGTGTTGGATATACCAGAGTGTCCAGTTTCTCTTTTGCTTGATTAGATTGTACATGCACGGGTTCTCCTAGCACCCCCTGTTTTGTATCAACATTCGACTCTGATTTTGATCATTGTGCATTTGGCTGTGCTTATCCACTTTATATTGGTATACACGGAGTAACAGTGTATCACTATGGCGATGGCTGAGGTATGAGGAGGCCATTACCCATCATGCACTGCTCCATATAGGCACCAGAGCTGTGTAACTGCCTGTGCTGGAGTAACAGCGTATCACTATGGCGATGGCTGAGGTGTGGTGAGGCCATTACCCATTAGTGTCTAGTAGCCTTATTGAATATTTTTATTCAGAATCACCATAATGGAGGCATCAGGGGATAGTGAGCCGGGGGCCCCATTTGGCCAGGACAGGCTCTGCCCCTTGTGCAGACGGAATACCCTGGGCTGATTCAGCACAATTTGTTCCACTTGCGCCAGAGGCATTGGACCATGAGCGGGCGGTCGCTCCTGCCCCTAGTCCTGCGTTACCACCGGCCTCTCCGGATCCTCCGCTGCTGCAGTTAGCCCCTAGTGAAGGGGGAGCCAGCAAGGGGACACACGCTGATTTTGCGCACAGGCTGGCTAGCCTTGAGAAACAGATCTCGTTGGCAGCCCCTAAAAAAGCCTTGAGTATGAAGCGGCATTTGGAGCCGGTTTACTCGGATGATGATTTTTATGATTCTTTGGGATCTGCGGATGAAGGTGAGTCGCCAGATGACCCACTTTCAGTGACTGATTTGCTCTCCGCCGGAGATGACAGTATTTCTGGCTCCTCCTCGGATGAGGATTCCTTCTTTCTGTTTTTGATACATTGCACATTGTTCCTCCCAGAACGGCTAAGAGGAAAAAGGGTGATTTGTTTCTGGCCTGAAAGACAGCGGCGGGTTTTTCCAGAGCAGCCGCATTTTTCTAACATTATACTTAAGGAATGGGAAAGGCCCAACAAGCTACCGTCGGTTTCTAAGGACCTGGATAGGCGGTATCCCTTCCCTGCCGAGTTGATTCGGTTGTGGTCTCATCCCCCGGAGGTGGACCCTCCGGTGTAAGGTCTGTCCAACACCACGGTTATGCCGTCACCTGACAATGCTTCCTTACGTGATCCTGCAGACAAACGCATGGATAAGTTGGCCGGCCATGCTTTCACCTTTGTCGGTGCCCTTTTTCAGCCTGCGTGTGCCACGGCAATTGTTTCCCTAACCACCAGGAAAAAGGTTAAACACCTTGTGGCTAAGGCTAAGTCACGCAAGTGGGCGGAGGAGTTTAAAGAACTCAAGGCCTGTTTGGATTTTATCGGCTTTGTTGTTACTGCCATGGATGATGTGGTCAGGCTTGGTGCCAGAATTTCGGCTTTGCTTGTAGCATTACGCCGCTCGCTGTGGTTGAAGCAATGGTCGGCCGATGCGGCTGCCAAGAAGTCCCTCACAAGTCTACCTTTTGTGGGAGGCCGGCTGTTTGGAGAGCACTCAGGCATGAGGGGGCGCCCTCACCCGTACGGGTGGGGGGGGGTGGCTTCTGCTGTTTGCTACAATCTGGAGACATCACGTCTCGGATCGTTGGATTCAGGAGGTGGTGTCCTCAGGTTACAAGATAGAGCTGGCAGCCAGACCACCCACAAAATTTCTGTGTTCAAGGGCATCCTGGAACCCGCTAAAAGCAGAGGGTTTGAGAGCAGCTGTGCAACACCTTCTGCAGATAGGGGTGATTTGCCATGTGCCCCGACAAGAACAGGGTCAGGGTTTCTACTCTAACCTGTTCACAGTTCCCAAGAAGGACGGATTGCTGTGGCCGATTTTGGACCTGAAGGGTCTCAACACATTTGTAAAGGTCAGACATTTCCGTATGGAAACATTGTGGTCGGCGGTGAGATCACTTCGGCCCGGCGACTTTATGACCACGGTGGACATCAGGGACGCATATCTGCACATCCCGATTTTCCAAGGACATCAAAAGTTTTTGAGGTTTGCACTGGAGGATCAACATTACCAGTTTGTGGCACTCCCCTTCGGCATTTCCTCAGCTCCCCGAGTGTTCACCAAGGTTCTGGCGGGCATCATGGCTATCCTGAGGAGTCAGGGTATTCGTGTGTTACCCTATCTAGGCGTCCTTCTGATCTCGGCCCGGTCCCTTCAGGAGGCCGAGAGCGACGCCCAGACTGTACTGTCAACCCTGGAAGCCTTCGGTTGGGTGATTAGCTACCCCAAGTCGTTTATCACACCTTCAACAGTGAGATCCTTCTGGGGATGACGCTAGACATCGGTCAGGTCAAGGTCTTTTTGCCGCAGCAGAAAGTTTTGGGACTCCAGACACAAGTGCAGGCCTTGCTGGCTTGTCAACAGCCATCGGTGTGTCTGGGGATTAGATTGGTGGGCCTAAGGGTGGCGTGCTTCGAGGCAGTGCCCTTCGCTCAATTCCACATGAGACCTCTACAGCTGAACCTACTGACCAGCTGAAATCGGTCGCCGGAATCTCTGGGACAAGGATTTTTGCTGTCCCCCCCCGGCCAGGCAATCCCTCTTGTGGTGGTTGGACTCTCGGAACCCGCTGATAGGCAAGTCCTTTCGGACCCCCTAATGGGAGACAGTCTTATAGGCTGGGGAGGCATTTGGCAGACCCAGAAGATCCAGGGTCAGTGGGGTCCAAAGGAGAACCGGTTACCCATAAATCTCTTGAAACTGAAAGCAATTTGGTTGGTTCTACTACGTCTGACTCCCCATTTAAGAGGCCATGCGGTTCAGGTCCGCTCGGACAATCAGACAGCTGTAGCCTACATCAACCACCAGGGGGGTACTCGGAGCAAGAGATCCCTCAAGGAGGTAAGCCGGATTCTGACTTGGGTAGAGGAGAATGTTCCCTGCATCTCGGCGGTTTACATCCCGGGGGTGGAGAACCAGGAGGCAGACTCCCTGGGCAGGAGCTCCTTGCACCTGGGGAAATGGTCCCTCAGCAGGAAGACCTTTCAAGCTCTGTGCCTCCGCTGGGGTCAACGAGACGTGGATCTTTTTGCATCCAGACACAATCAAAAGCTTCCAAGGTTCGTCTCTCTCTCAAGAGACCCTCTAGCCATAGCAACAGACGCTCTGGCGATTCCTTGGACGGAGTTCAATCTTCTGTATGCATTCCCTCCATTTCCGCTTCTGGGCAGAGTGCTATGCAAGATAGCCCAGGAAGGGGTACCAGCCATCCTGGTGTCTCCTTGCTGGCCAAGGAGGAGTTGGTTTGCGGACATATTACAGATGTCATTAGATCACTACATCATGCCCGGGGCTTCTCACTCAGGGGTCGCTACGGCACCCCATTTTATGGACGCTGGATTTGACAGCCTGGCTATTGAAACCTCAATCCTGACGGCCACTGTTATTCACACAATGATTCAGGCACGGAAGAAGTCTTCTTCCATGATATACTACAGAGTTTGGTGGGCCTATATCACTTGGTGCAAGGCCAGGAGCTTTCCTTGTCAGAAATATTCTGATTCTAGAGTCCTTGAGTTTCTACAACACGGTCTAGACTTGGGCCTCCAGCTGAGCACACTCAAGGGTCAGGTCTGGGCCTTATCCATTTTTTTCCAGAGATCTATTGCCAATCATAGATTCATCAAGACTTTTTTCCAGGGAGTCACCTATGTCCGTCCACCGCGTAAATTAGTCTTACCGGTGTGGGACCTTAATCTAGTGCTGTCTGCTCTCCAGGGTCCCCCCTTGAAGCCATTGAATGATGCTACTTTGTCTATGCTGACACTCAAGGTGATTTTTCTGGTAGCAATCACCTCGGTGCGTCGCGTATCAGAGCTGACCACGCTATGTATGAAACCACCCTATTTTGAGTTGCACAGGGATAAGGTGGTTTTTCATTTTAAGCCGGATTTTTCGCCTAAAGCCGTTTCTCCTTTTCACCTTAATGAGGAAGTTGTTTTACCTTCCTTGTGTCCAGTACCGGCTAATCCCAAAGAACGGACTGTCCATGCTTTAGATGTGGTCAAAACCATAAGGTATTACCTGGCTGCAACTGCATCCTTCAGGAAATCGGATCTGCTTAATGTCTTGACTGAGGGTTCTAGGAAGGGATTGCCACCAGCCAAGTCCACTCTCAGTAAGTGGATTAGACAGGCGGTGGTACAAGCATATTCTGCCAGGGGGAAGGAACCCCCTTTTCATATCACAGCTCATTCTACTAGAGCCATTGGTGCTTCGTGGGCTTTTCAGCACCAGGCCTCGGTGGAACAAGTTTGCAAGGCTGCTACTTGGTCTTCTGTTCATACTTTCAAAAAGTTTTACAAGGTGGATGTCAGGGCCTCAGCTGATGCTGTTTTTGGCCGAAAGGTGCTTCAGGCGGTAGTGAAATGAACTACATGCTGTTCCGCACTGGGGATCCCGCCTATATGGACACTGCTTTTGAATATCCCAAACGTGAAGACTTCTGGACGGGCTGGAATGGATTGGAAAGAAAAAGGCAATTCTGTGATACTCACCTGTAGAATTGCTTTTGTTTCCAATCCATTCCAGCCCGTCCACCCCGCCCTAGAGGTTTATTATGTCCTGCATGCCTGATTGGCATGCCTGATTGAACCATTTTTTGCTCATAGGACACTAGTTATACAAGTTTTTGATTTTATGTTTTTGATTCGAGAGAGTACAAGCGGAGGCTATGTGAAGTAACATGGTCTCCTATTTTTTGGATCTCTCGGCCTGCCTCTTCTATTGAGTACTGCTTTTAAATAACTGGGGCTGTGTTGAGATGCAGCTGCCTTTATAGGGGGCCGGGAGAGGCTACATCTTTGATCTTGCAGTCAGCGCCCCCTAGGAGCGAACACCCAATCGTGATGACTTCTGGACGGGCTGGAATGGATCGGAAACAAAAGCAATTCTACAGGTGAGTTTCATAGAATTGCCTTATTGCTATGGCGATGGCTGAGGTGTGGAGAGGCCATTACCCATCATGCACTGCTCTGTATACACACTAGAGCTGGGTAACCATCATCCCCAGAGCCAGCCTGTGCTGGAGTAACTGCTTATCGCTATGGCAACTCTGCCGAGGGAAGATGTTACCCATCTTGCAATGCTCTGTGCAGATATGCAACCATTACTATCAGCAACAGGCCCTGTGATTGGTAATTACAGATAAGCCCTTAAACTTTCCAGCTGTTTCTCTGGGCCAATCAGACATGTGGTGCCCACCGCCGGCTAGGACACACCCCCTTCTCTTGTTTTATATGGAGGCATTACGCATAACGCCACGCTCATTTCCCCATCCTCGCTGACATCACTTGAGTCCTAATACCCTTCAATCCCTTTAACACCTTCCAAATGTTGCCCCTGGAGGCGTTAATAGGGTTACTGGTGGGGCCCGGCGTGTCGCTGCCCCCATTACATTATAATAACAGGCCGCGGGGGTCTCGCAGGAGCGGGAGAGGCGGCTGCAACTCATTACAAGGCCCCAACGCTAATTCATTGTATCTCCAAAACAGTGAGGCGGGGGCGTGTCCATCCCAGTGGATCCCAGAATTCCCATTAACGCGTAGCACAGCTGATCACCTGATGATGGCGTCCCCTTCTGCCCTCGCTATAGGCATCTACCTAATGATGGCGTCCCTTTCTGCCCCAGCCATAGGCATCTACCTAATGATGGCGTCCCTTTCTGCCCCAACCATAGGCTAGGTTAAGTGTTGGGTTGGGGTTAGGGGTGAGTTAGGATTCCTAGTCAGGTTAGGGATAAGGTTAACTGTTGGGTTGGGGTTAGGGGTGAGTTAGGAGTCAGGGGCAGGTTAGGGGGGAGGTTAAGTGTTGGGTTGGGGTTAGGGCTAAGGTTAAGTGTTGGGTTGGGGTTAGGGGTGAGGTTAAGTGTTGGGTTGGGTTAGGGGTGAGTTAGGAGTCAGGATCAGGATAAGGGGTGAGGTTAAGTGTTGGGTTGGGGTTAGGGGTGAGTCAGGATCAGGTTAGGGGCGAGGTTAAGTGTTGGGTTGGGGTTAGGGGTGAGTTAGGAGTCAGGGGCAGGTTAGGAGTGAAGTTAACTATTTAGTTGGGGTTAGGGGTGAGGTTAAGTGTTGGGTTGGGGTTAGGGGTGAGTTAGAAGTCAGGGGCAGGTTGAGAGTGAAGTTAACTATTTAGTTGGGGTTAGGGGTGAGGTTAAGTGTTGGGTTGAGGTTAGGGTGCGAGTTAGAAGTCAGGATCAGGTTAGGGGTGAGGTCACGTGTTGGGTTGGGGTTAGGGGTGAGTTAGGAGTCGGAGGCAGGCTAGGGGTGAGATTAAGTGTTGGGTGGGGTTAGGGGTGAGTTAGGAGTCAGGGGCAGGTTAGGGGTGAGGTTAAGTGTTGTGTTTGGGTTTGGGGTGAGTTCGAAGTCAGGGGCAGCTTTGGAGTGAAATTAACTGTTGGGTTGGGGTTAGGGGTAAGTTAGGAGTCAGAGGCAGGTTAGGGGTGAGGTTAGGTGTTGGGTTGGGGTTAGGGCTGAGGTTAAGTGTTGGGGTTAGGGGTGAGGTTAAGTGTTGGGTTGGGGTTAGGGGTGAGTTAGGAGTCAGGATCAGGATAAGGGGTGAGGTTAAGTGTTGGGTTGGGGTTAGAGGTGAGTCAGGAGTCAGGATCAGGTTAGGGGCGAGGTTAAGTGTTGGGTTGGGGTTAGGGGTGAGTTAGGAGTCAGGGGTAGGTTAGGAGGGAAGTTAACTATTTAGTTGGGGTTAGGGGTGAGGTTAAGTGTTGGGTTGGGGTTAGGGGTGAATTAGGAGCCAGGGGCAGGTTGAGAGTGAAGTTAACTATTTAGTTGGGGTTAGGGGTGAGGTTAAGTGTTGGGTTGAGGTTAGGGGCGAGTTAGGAGTCAGGATCAGGTTAGGGGTGAGGTCACGTGTTGGGTTGGGGTTAGGGGTGAGTTAGGAGTCGGAGGCAGGTTAGGGGTGAGATTAAGTGTTGGGTTGGGGTTAGGGGTGAGTTAGGAGTCAGATCCTGACTGATCCAGGTTAGGGGTGAGGTTAAGTGTTGGGTTGGGGTTAGGGGTGAGTTAGGAGTCAGGGGCAGGTTAGGGGTGAGGTTAAACTTTGGGTTGAGTTTAGAGGTAAGTTAGGAGTCGGAGGCAGGTTAGGGGTGAGGTTAAGCGTTGGGTTGGGGAGAGCAAGACTACCTCAAATATTAGACAGACAGACCCACCTGCAGGACCTCCGCTGTAACATTGGTGGGCCAGGGACTTGGCACCAGGAACACTGATGGACTAGAAGCTCAGCCTCAGCTTTTGAGGGCAACCTTGATGGACTAGAAGCTTGGTTTCGGCTGTTGAGTGTAACATCAATTAACTAGAACCTAGTCCTCTACCACTAATGGCAATCTTACAGGAAGTGGCATCTACTGTTGAGGGCAACTATGGACAGGAAGCTCAGCCTGTGTTGTTTGGGTCAACCATGCTGGACTAGATGCTCAGGATTGGCTGTTTAGGGGAACATTGGTGGACTTCAAACAACCTCTGTGGTTGAGGACAACGATGGTGGACTAGAAGCTTGGTCTCGGCTGTCGAGTGTAAAATCAAAGAACTAGAAGCTAGTCCTCTACTATTAATGGAAACCTTAGTACACTAGTTACTCAGCCCCTACTGTTGAGGTCAACATTGGTGGACAAGAAACTCACCCTCTGCTGTTAAGGGCAACTTTTGGTGGACTAGAAGCTCAGCCTGTAGTGTTTGGGTCAACCATGCTGGACTAGATGTTCAGGATTGGCTGTTCAGGGGAACATTGGTGGGCTTGAAACAACTTCTGCTGTTGAGGACAATGATGGTGGACTAGACGCTTGGTCTCCGCTGTCGAGTGCAACATCAAGCTCAGCCTGTGATGTTTGGGTCAACCATGCTGGACTAGATGCTCAGGATCGGCTGTTTAGGACAACAGTGGTGGACTAGAAGCTTGTTCTCTACTGTTGTGTGCAAAATCGAAGTACTAGAAGCATTTCCTCTACTAATAATGTCAACCTTGGTGGTCTAGAAGCTCAGCCTCCACTGTTGAGGGCAACATTGGTGGACTAGAAGCTCAGTCTGTGGTGTTTGGGTCAACCATGCTTGACCAGATGCTCAGGATTGGCTGTTCAGGGGAACATTGGTGGACCTCTGCTGCTGGACAACGATGGTGGACTAGAAGCTTGGTCTTGGCTGTCGAGTGCAACATCAAAGAACTAGAAGCTCATCCTCTACCACTAATGGCAATCTTATGGGAAGTTGCCCCCACTGTGGAGGTCAACATTGGTGGACTAGAAGCTCAGCCCCTACTGTTGAGGGCAACCTTTGGTGGACTAGAGGCTTGGCATCTTCTGTTGTGTGCAACATCGATGAACTAGAAGCTCATCCTCTACTAATAATGGCAACCTTGGTGGACTAGAATCTCAGCCTCCACTGTTGAGGGTAATGTCGGTAAACAGGAAGCTCAGCCTGTGATGTTTGGGTCAACCATGCTGGATTAGATGCTCAGGATTGACCGTTCAGGGGATCATTAGTGGACAGGAAGCTTGATTTCATCTAATGAGGGTCATGTTGGTGGACAGGAAGCTTGTTCTCTTCTAATGAGGGCCATGTCGGTGGACAGGAAGCTTGTTCTCTTCTAATGAGGGCCATGTTGGTGGACAGGAAGCTCAGTCTCTGTTGAGGGCAACCTTGGTTTACTAGTTTCTCAGCCCCTGCCGTTGAGGTCAACATTGGTGGACTAGAAACTCAGCCTCCACTATTGAGGGCAACTTTGGTGGACTAGAAGCTCAGCCTGTGGTATTTGGGTCAACCATGCTGGACTAGATGCTCAGGATTGCCTGTTCAGGGGAACATTGGTGGACTTTAAACAACTTCTGTTGTTGAGGACAACTATGGTGGACTAGAAGCTTGATCTCTGCTGTCGAGTGCAACATTGATGAAATAAAAGCTCGTCCTCTACTATTAATGGCAAGCTTAGTGTACTAGTTGCTCAGCCCCTACTGTTGAGGTCAACATTGGTGGACTAGAAACTCAGCCTCTGCTGTTGAGGGCAACCTTTGGGTAGACTAGAATCTAGGTCTCGGGTGTCAAGTGTAACATCAAGCTCAGCTTGTGATATTTGGGTCAACCATGCTGGACTAGATGTTCAGGATTGGCTGTTCAGGGGAACATTGGTGGACTAGAAGCTTGTTCTCTGCTGTTGTGTGCAAAATCGAAGTACTAGAAGCACGTCCTGTACTAATAATGTCAACCTTGGTGGTCTAGAAGCTCAGCCTCCACTGTTGAGGGCAATTTTGGTGTACTAGAAGCTCAGCCTGTGGTGTTTGAGTCAACCATGCTGGACTAGATGCTCAGGATTGGCTGTTCAGGGGAACATTGGTGGATCTCTGCTGTTGAGGATAACGATGGTGGACTAGGAGCTTGGTCTCAGCTGTTGAGTGCAACATCAATGAACTAGAAGCTCATCCTCTACCACTAATGGCAATCTTATGGGAAGTTGCCCCCACTGTCGAGGTCAACCTTGATGGACTAGAATCTTGGTCTCGGCTGTCGAGTGTAACATCAATGAACTAGAAGCTCATCCTCTACCACTAACGGCAATCTTATGGAAAGTTGCCCCTACTGTGGAGGTCAACATTGGTGGACTAGAAGCTCAGCCTCTGTTATCTGTTGAGGGTAACCTTTGGTGGACTAGAAGCTTGGCATCTTGTGTTGTGTGCAACATCGATGAACTAGTTGCAGAGCATTTCCTCTGCTGTCCAGGTAAACCTTGAACTAAAAGCTCAGTGTCTGCTGTTGAGATAAACCTTGGTGGTCTAGAAGCTCGGCCTCCGCTCTTGAACGCAACCTCGGTTGATTAGAAGCTCGGCCTCAGCTGTTGACGGCATTGCTGTTGGACCAAAAGATGAACTAGAAGTTCGTCCTCTACCAATAATGCCAACCATGGTGGACTAGAAGCTCAGCCTCCACTGTTGAGGGTAATGTTGGTGGACAGGAAACTCCTGTGATGTTTGGGTCAACCATGCTGGACTAGATGCTCAAGATTGGCTGTTCAAGGGAACATTGGTGGACTTGAAACAACCTCTGGTGTGGAGAACAACAGTGGTGGACTAGACGCTTAGTCTCCACTGTCGAGTGCAACATCGATGAACTAGAAGCTCGTCCTCCACTACTAATGGCCATCTTATTTGAAGTTACCTCCACTGTGAAGGTCAACATTGGTGGACTAGACGCTCAGCCTCGGATGTTGAGGGCAACCTTTAGTGGACTAGAAGCTTGGCATCTTCTGTTGTGTGCAAAATCGATGAACTAGAAGCTCATCCTCTACTAATAATGTCAACCTTTGTGGACTAGAATCTCAGCCTGTGATGTTTGGGTCAACCATGCTGGCTGTTCAGGGGGACATTGGTGGACAACCTCTGCTGTTGAAGGCAACTATGGTGGACTAGAAGCTTGGTCTCTACTTATAATGGCAACCTTGGTGGACTAGAAGCTCAGCCTCCACTGTTTAGAGTAATGTTGGTGGACAGGAAGCTTAGTCTGTGTTGTGTGGATCAACCATGCTGGACTAGATGCTCAGGATTGGCTGTTCAGGGAACATTGATGGACAGGAAGCTTGATCTCTTCAAATGAGAACCATGTTTGTGGACAGGAAGCTCAGTCTCTTTTGAGGGCAACCTTGGTTTACTAGTAGCTCAGCCTCTGTCATTGAGGACAACATTGGTGGACTAGAAACTCAGCCTCTGCTGTTGAGGGCAACCTTTGGTGGACTAGAAGCTTGGTCTCTTCTGTTGTGTGCAAAATCGATGAACTAGAAGCTCAGCCTCCACTGTTGAGGATAATATTGGTGGACGGGAATTTCACCCTCTGTGTTGATGGCGTTGCCCTCAACCTCTTGGGGAATCAGCTAAACGTACACTTGGGGGAGAGCGGGATGACTTACCTATATTACAGAGCAGAAGGCCTCAGTCTCGGCACCCAGACCTCCCTCTCCTCACACTAAGCACAGACTCGCCATGTGTTGTGGACAGGTCCTCTTGGTACAGAGGGATGCACGTGCGCTATTTGTAGAGCGTCTTCTAATGACGCACTATAAAACTGAAAACCTGTGACTCATTAAAAGAGCCGGTACCCGGATAATTGCAGCTTTTACTGCATCTTTAACGCACGAGGCGAGGCGGCCGTTCCCAGAGGGACCGAGCAGAGTCGGCACGCCATCACTGCCCTGTACGCATTTAGATTGCCGCTATTATGCTATAAAATGATGCTGTAAAATATGGCGCGGAGCAATTCTAGGGTGGAACGTGAACTCCTGCGGGTAGGTTCCCCCCCGTGCTCCTGGCAGGACGACTTCCAGCTTCATTCTGTTCCATCATGTGTACCTACCAACTATTCAGGCTGGGAAAGAGGGGCATTTGTTAAATTAGGCCACGCCCCTCGTTGATTGATAGATTAAGCCATGCCCCCTCATTGAGGGATTGATAGGAGATACATTGTAACAGTTACAACAATAGAAACACTTTGAACAGGAAATGAATCATTTATTGCTGCAGATCTGCATGTTACACCTCAAAGAGGAACATATGTAAATGAAGCCACGCCCCTCGTTGAGGGATGGTCGAAGCCACGCCCCCATTGAGGGATGGATGAAGCCACGCCCCCTCATTGATTAATGGATAGGAGATAGGATTTAACAGTTAAAACAATAGAAACACTTTGAATAGGCAAATGAATCATTTATTGCTGCAGATCTGCATGTTACTCCTCAAAGAGGGACAGTATGTAAGTGAAGCCACGCCCCCATTGAGTAATGATGAGACCACGCCCCCAGCATTGAGGGGATGCCCCGCTGTGTGTATTTCTCCAGGTTGTCCGATTAACTCACCTTCCAATTGCTTTAACGGTGCCGGCTCGAGATGAAGGCGAGCACGCTGATTGGCTGAGCGTTCCACCCCTTTTACCTGTTATTTAATGCAGAATGTCAGCATTTTTTTCCTTTAACCTTTTATTCAGTGCCAGCAGATCCCCCCTTTAAAAGTCTTAATTAATACAGAGTGCCAGCAGATCCCCCCTTTAAAAGTCTTAATTAATACAGAGTGCCAGCAGATCCCCCCTTTAAAAGTCTTAATTAATACAGAGTGCCAGCAGATCCCCCCTTTTAAAGTCTTAATTAATACAGAGTGTCAGCAGATCCCCCCTTTA
The DNA here is from genome assembly GCA_027917425.1 of Gastrophryne carolinensis. Classification (NCBI taxonomy): domain Eukaryota; kingdom Metazoa; phylum Chordata; class Amphibia; order Anura; family Microhylidae; genus Gastrophryne; species Gastrophryne carolinensis. Next base: position 518,638,228 of record CM051236.1, on the reverse strand, counting down.
AAAGTCTTAATTAATACAGAGTGACAGCAGATCCCCCCTTTTAAAGTCTTAATTAATACAGAGTGCCAGCAGATCCCCCCTTTAAAAGTCTTGATTAATACAGAGTGCCAGCAGATCCCCCCTTTAAAAGTCTTAATTAATACAGAGTGCCAGCAGATCCCCCCTTTTAAAGTCTTAATTAATACAGAGTGCCAGCAGATCCCCCATTTTAAAGTCTTAATTAATACAGAGTGCCAGCAGATCCCCCCTTTTAAAGTCTTAATTAATACAGAGTGCCAGCAGATCCCCCCTTTTAAAGTCTTAATTAATACAGAGTGCCAGCAGATCCCCCCTTTTAAAGTCTTAATTAATACAGAGTGCCAGCAGATCCCCCCTTTTAAAGTCTTAATTAATACAGAGTGCCAGCAGATCCCCCCTTTTAAAGTCTTAATTAATACAGAGTGCCAGCAGATCCCCCCTTTTAAAGTCTTAATTAATACAGAGTGCCAGCAGATCCCCCCTTTAAAAGTCTTAATTAATACAGAGTGCCAGCAGATCCCCCCTTTAAAAGTCTTAATTAATATAGAGTGCCAGCAGATCCCCCCTTTTAAAGTCTTAATACAGAGTGCCAGCAGATCCCCCCTTTAAAAGTCTTAATTAATACAGAGTGCCAGCAGATCCCCCCTTTTAAAGTCTTAATTAATACAGAGTGCCAGCAGATCCCCCCTTTTAAAGTCTTAATTAATACAGAGTGCCAGCAGATCCCCCCTTTTAAAGGCTTAATTAATACAGAGTGCCAGCAGATCCCCCCTTTTAAAGTCTTAATTAATACAGAGTGCCAGCAGATCCCCCCTTTTAAAGGCTTAATTAATACAGAGTGCCAGCAGATCCCCCCTTTTAAAGTCTTAATTAATACAGAGTGCCAGCAGATCCCCCCTTTTAAAGTCTTAATTAATACAGAGTGCCAGCAGATCCCCCCTTTTAAAGGCTTAATTAATACAGAGTGCCAGCAGATCCCCCCTTTTAAAGTCTTAATTAATACAGAGTGCCAGCAGATCCCCCCTTTTAAAGTCTTAATTAATACAGAGTACCAGCAGATCCCCCCTTTTAAAGTCTTAATTAATACAGAGTGCCAGCAGATCCCCCCTTTTAAAGGCTTAATTAATACAGAGTGCCAGCAGATCCCCCCTTTTAAAGTCTTAATTAATACAGAGTGCCAGCAGATCCCCCCTTTAAAAGTCTTAATTAATACAGAGTACCAGCAGATCCCCCCTTTTAAAGTCTTAATTAATACAGAGTGCCAGCAGATCCCCCCTTTTAAAGTCTTAATTAATACAGAGTGCCAGCAGATCCCCCCTTTAAAAGTCTTAATTAATACAGAGTGCCAGCAGATCCCCCCTTTAAAAGTCTTAATTAATATAGAGTGCCAGCAGATCCCCCCTTTTAAAGTCTTAATACAGAGTGCCAGCAGATCCCCCCTTTAAAAGTCTTAATTAATACAGAGTGCCAGCAGATCCCCCCTTTTAAAGTCTTAATTAATACAGAGTGCCAGCAGATCCCCCCTTTTAAAGGCTTAATTAATACAGAGTGCCAGCAGATCCCCCCTTTTAAAGTCTTAATTAATACAGAGTGCCAGCAGATCCCCCCTTTTAAAGTCTTAATTAATACAGAGTGCCAGCAGATCCCCCCTTTTAAAGTCTTAATTAATACAGAATGCCAGCAGACCCTCCCTTTAACATTGTTTAATGCAGAATGTCAGCAGACCCTCCCTTTAACATTTTTGTAATGCAGAATGTCAGCAGACCCTCCCTTTAACATTGTTTAATGCAGAATGTCAGCAGACCCTCCCTTTAACATTGTTTAATGCAGAATGTCAGCAGACCCTCCCTTTAACCTTTTTATGTAATGCAGAATGTCAGCAGACCCTCCCTTTAACCTTTTTATGTAATGCAGAATGTCAGCAGACCCTCCCTTTAACCTTTTTATGTAATGCAGAATGTCAGCAGACCCTCCCTTTAACCTTTTTATGTAATGCAGAATGTCAGCAGACCCTCCCTTTAACCTTTTTATGTAATGCAGAATGTCAGCAGACCCTCCCTTTAACATTTTATGTAATGCAGAATGCCAGCAGACCCTCCCTTTAACATTTTATGTAATGCAGAATGCCAGCAGACCCTCCCTTTAACATTTTATGTAATGCAGAATGTCAGCAGACCCTCCCTTTAACCTTTATTTTGTAATGCAGAATGTCAGCAGACCCTCCCTTTAACATTTGTTTTTTAAAGCAGAAATTCAGCAGACCCTCCCTTTAACCTTTTCATGTAATGCAGAATGTCAGCAGACCCTCCCTTTAACCTTTATTTTGTAATACAGAATGTTAGAAGACCCTCCCTTTAACATTGTTTAATGCAGAATGTCAGCAGACCCTCCCTTTAACCTTTTTATGTAATGCAGAATGTCAGCAGACCCTCCCTTTAACCTTTTTATGTAATGCAGAATGTCAGCAGACCCTCCCTTTAACCTTTTTATATAATGCAGAATGTCAGCAGACCCTCCCTTTAACCTTTTTATGTAATGCAGAATGTCAGCAGACCCTCCCTTTAACCTTTATTTTGTAATGCAGAATGCCAGCAGACCCTCCCTTTAACCTTTTTATATAATGCAGAATGTCAGCAGACCCTCCCTTTAACCTTTATTTTGTAATGCAGAATGCCAGCAGACCCCCCCTTTAACCTTTTTATATAATGCAGAATGTCAGCAGACCCTCCCTTTAACCTTTTTATATAATGCAGAATGTCAGCAGACCCTCCCTTTAACCTTTTTATATAATGCAGAATGTCAGCAGACCCTCCCTTTAACCTTTGTTTTTTAAAGCAGAAATTCAGCAGACCCTCCCTTTATCCTTTGTTTTGTAATGCAGAATGCCAGCAGACCCTCCCTTTAACATTGTTTAATGCAGAATGTCAGCAGACCCTCCCTTTAACATTGTTTAATGCAGAATGTCAGCAGACCCTCCCTTTAACATTGTTTAATGCAGAATGTCAGCAGACCCTCCCTTTAACATTGTTTAATGCAGAATGTCAGCAGACCCTCCCTTTAACATTTTTGCAATGCAGAATGTCAGCAGACCCTCCCTTTAACATTTTTAAATGCAGAATGTCAGCAGACCCTCCCTTTAACATTTTTGCAATGCAGAATGTCAGCAGACCCTCCCTTTAACATTTTTAAATGCTGAATGTCAGCAGACCCTCCCTTTAACATTTTTAATGCAGAATATCAGCAGACCCTCCCTTTAACCTTTTTATGTAATGCAGAATGTCAGCAGACCCTCCCTTCAACCTTTTTATGTAATGCAGAATGTCAACAGACCCTCCCTTTAACCTTTGTTTTTTAAAGCAGAAATTCAGGAGACCCTCCCTTTATCCTTTGTTTTGTAATGCAGAATGCCAGCAGACCCTCCCTTTAACATTTTATGTAATGCAGAATGCCAGCAAACCCTCCCTTTAACCTTTTTATGTAATGCAGAATGTCAGCAGACCCTCCTTTTAACATTGTTTAATGCAGAATGTCAGCAGACCCTCCCTTTAACCTTTTTATGTAATGCAGAGTGTCAGCAGACCCTCCCTTTAACATTTTTTAATGCAGAATGTCAGCAGACCCTCCCTTTAACATTTTTATGTAATGCAGAATGTCAGCAGACCCTCCCTTTAACCTTTGTTTTTTGAAGCAGAAATTCAGCAGATCCTCCCTTTAACCTTTGTTTTGTAATGCAGAATGTCAGCAGACCCTCCCTTTAACATTTTTTTAATGCAGAATGTCAGCAGACCCTCCCTTTAACCTTTGTTTTGTAATGCAGAATGCCAGCAGATGCTCCCTTTAACCTTTGTTTTGTAATGCAGAATGTCAGCAGACCCTCCCTTTAACCTTTGTTTTGTAATGCAGAATGCCAGCAGATGCTCCCTTTAACCTTTATTTTGTAATGCAGAATGTCAGCAGACCCTCCCTTTAACCTTTGTTTTGTAATGCAGAATGCCAGCAGATGCTCCCTTTAACCTTTATTTTGTAATGCAGAATGTCAGCAGACCCTCCCTTTAACCTTTGTTTTGTAATGCAGAATGTCAGCAGACCCTCCCTTTAACATTTTTTTAATGCAGAATGCATCAGTGGGCCCTTTCTTTTAACTTTTAATCCCTTAATTAATACAGGGATTGACCTCTGACTTTTTTTTTTAATCCAAAGCAGGATCCCCCTTTATCCCCCAGATGTAACAGCCCCTCAGAAGTCGGCCTCTGGGCTTTGAGGGGCTTTGTCATGTTGCCGGGGGGATGCGCAGGGACGCGGGACGCCCTCTCCTTTCATGTTTCTGGAAGGTGTCGGGAGTTTTAGTGAAAGCAGGCGCCTGTAACCCAATAACAGCGCAGCGCGGAGGGGCCGCCAACCACCCGCCAGGAGGGGCGATGATGGACGTGTCAGAGGTGTCAGGGCCTGAGGGGCCGGCGAGGAGAATAAAGAGCCCTCCTGTCCCAGGAGCCGCCCCACCGGGGGGTCATGTGACTGCTTCTATGTACAGCGCTGTGGTATATGTCAGCGCTATATCATGTATAATAACAGTGTGTGAGTGCGGGGGAGACATTAGAGTGTGAGCTCTGAGGGACAGGAGGTCATGTGACTGCTTCTATGTACAGCGCTGTGGTATATGTCAGCGCTATATAATGTATAATAACAGTGTGTGAGTGTGGGGGAGACATTAGAGTGTGAGCTCTGAGGGACAGGAGGTCATGTGACTGCTTCTATGGTCAGCGCTGTGGTATATGTCAGCGCTATATAATGTATAATAACAGTGTGTGAGTGTGGAGGAGACATTAGAGTGTGAGCTCTGAGGGACAGGAGGTCATGTGACTGCTTCTATGTACAGCGCTGTGGTATATGTCAGCGCTATATAATGTATAATAACAGTGTGTGAGTGCGGGGGAGACATTAGAGTGTGAGCTCTGAGGGACAGGAGGTCATGTGACTGCTTCTATGTACAGTGCTGTGGTATATGTCAGCGCTATATAATGTATAATAACAGTGTGTGAGTGTGGGGGAGACATTAGAGTGTGAGCTCTGAGGGACAGGTCATGTGACTGCTTCTATGTACAGCGCTGTGGTATATGTCAGCGCTATATAATGTATAATAACAGTGTGTGAGTGTGGGGGAGACATTAGAGTGTGAGCTTTGAGGGACAGGAAGTCATGTCACTGCTTCTATGTACAGCGCTGTGGTATATGTCAGCACTATATAAATGTATAATAGTCTGTGTGAGAGAGAAATTATTGATTATCACCCTTTTATAGACAATCCTGGATCCAGATCCCTCCACACATGTTATTCCCGGGATCACGTTGGGCTCTGGCTGTCAGGAGGCCGCGCAAGGCGAGGAGAGAGGCGTTAACGATCCAGCTCGCGGCATCCAGATGGACAAATTCCACCGCCGGCTTTTATAGGGAGCGTTTATACTTTACTGGCTGCGAATGGCGACCAATTTACAGCCGAGGAAGCGGGATCCCCCCATAAATCCGCCAAGCGGGGAACGGACGGCCAGGCGCAAATTGGCCGATAAATAGGCGCTGTGCCTATAAAAAAGAAAGACCTGTTTTTAGCAAATTATGACGCTCGCAGCTCGACTGTAAAACATCCTTCTCACTCCAAGCAGCCGAGAAAGAGCTTATACCCTAATAGAGTGTAAGCTCTTCTCCTCCTGTATCCTCCCTTATACCCTAATAGAGTGTAAGCTCTTCTCCTCCTGTATCCTCCCTTATACCCTAATAGAGTGTGAGCTCTTCTCCTCCTGTATCCTCCCTTATACCCTAATAGAGTGTGAGCTCTTCTCCTCCTGTATCCTCCCTTATACCCTAATAGAGTGTGAGCTCTTCTCCTCCTGTATCCTCCCTTATACCCTAATAGAGTGTAAGCTCTTCTCCTCCTGTATCCTCTCTTATACCCTAATAGAGTGTAAGCTCTTCTCCTCCTGTATCCTCCCTTATACCCTAATAGAGTGTAAGCTCTTCTGCTCCTGTATCCTCCCTTATACCCTAATAGAGTGTAAGCTCTTCTCCTTCTGTATCCTCCCTTATACCCTAATAGAGTGTAAGCTCTTCTCCTCCTGTATCCTCCCTTATACCCTAATAGAGTGTAAGCTCTTCTCCTCCTGTATCCTTCCTTATACCCTAATAGAGTGTAAGCTCTTCTCCTCCTGTATCCTCCCTTATACCCTAATAGATTGTAAGCTCTTCTCCTCCTGTATCCTCCCTTATACCCTAATAGAGTGTAAGCTCTTCTCCTCCCTTATACCCTAATAGAGTGTAAGCTCTTCTCCTCCTGTATCCTCCCTTATACCCTAATAGAGTGTAAGCTCTTCTCCTTCTGTATCCTCCCTTATACCCTAATAGAGTGTAAGCTCTTCTCATCCTATATCCTCCCTTATACCCTAATAGAGTGTAAGCTCTTCTCCTTCTGTATCCTCCCTTATACCCTAATAGAGTGTAAGCTCTTCTCCTCCTGTATCCTCCATTATACCCTAATAGAGTGTAAGCTCTTCTCCTTCTGTATCCTCCCTTATCCCCTAATAGAGTGTAAGCTCTTCTCCTTCTGTATCCTCCCTTATACCCTAATAGAGTGTAAGCTCTTCTCCTCCTGTATCCTCCCTTATACCCTAATAGAGTGTAAGCTCTTCTCCTCCTGTATCCTCCCTTATACCCTAATAGATGGTTAAGGTGGGAGGAGGTGTGTGAGTGAGCTCTGCAGGTGCTGTGAATGTCTGGCTCTAGCCCAGGGCCTGGCTGCCTTGGGTGGGGTCGCTCCCCAGGTGAGCTCCAGGCTTCTGGGTCTGAATCTGGAGTCCATGTTAGAGACCCTCTGGCTACTGAATATGCTGCTGACCGGCTGACCGCGGTGGATTACAATGAAGGTGGAAGAGTCTTTATGGAAGAAAGTTACAGTAAAGTAAGTGAAGCTGGAATGGAAGTGGTGGATAATGATGATGGGCTGTGTAGCAGTGTCTGTGTGCAGCATGTAATGGAGGGAGGGCGGCGGCCCCAGCAAAGTGACTGTGCTGATCCAGGCAGGAGGGAGATCCAACAACCTGTTGTGATGGACACTCAGCAGCCAGCTCAGGCCGGCAGTGGGAAGCAGCACAAGCTGAGGAGGACATCTTTGGAAAGACTAACAATGCAGGAAAACCTGCAGCAGAATGTGTGTGTGAGCCAAGAGTCCCGGGCCCTGAGATCCAAGACCCAGCCGGCCACCGGTGACCCCATAACTGGGGGGAAATCTGCTAAATCTGCCACTGGACATAAATCTGGCAAGTTATCAGACAATGCAAATGCTGAGTTGGGGGCAAATGGCCACAAGTCTCCCAGGACTGAGGCAGCAGAGACATTCAAAGACCCAGCAGAAAAGCCAAGGCGAAAGGCAAGTCTTAAAGAGACAGAGAGCGCACCAGAGCTGCAGCTTGCAGACAAAATTCCAGATTTAGTCAATAAAATGAACAGCTTAAGAGCAACCAGGACAAAGCTGCAAATACAAATAGATCATGCAAATAAACAAAAAGCAGCAAACCCCAATAGCGCAACCGCCTATGATGTGCTGATAGAGACTTTACGCACACAGCTTGCTGAAATTGTTAGTGACATTGAGACACTTGAGAAACAAATGGGGCCCATGGCAGAGAGATACAAGAACCTGGATCGGTTTGAGGAGTCTCAGAAGCTCCTAAAACACAGTCAGATACCTGAACCCGGCTCAGCCACCCCCTCACCATCAGAGCAGGAGACATCCTCACAGGAGCTGCTGTACAGGACCCCAGTGCTGCAAGATTCTGCCCCTTTTCATGATACCAGCCAAGTAAGCCAACCACCCCCAGGGGGCAGCAGTGAGCAATCCCTGAAAGGTTCCAGCAATGGACTCTGTGTATCACAAGGCGCCCTCCCCCAGCCTGAGAATGGATGTGATGCAGCCAGTGACACTATGGAAGTTGGAGAGACCCCCCAAATTGCAACCCTGGGGTCACATCAGGGACATAGTGACACCTCTGAACTGTCCCCCAATCGAGGAAACAAGCAAGCAAGTCCCAATGCATTGCAATCTGTTTGGGACAATGAACAGCCTGCGGTTTCTGATAGTAATGGGACTGAATCGTCTGCATGCACTAATAATGTTTTTCCTTCCGCAGGTGACCGACCACAGGTAGCGGGTCCCCCTCAATCCAGACCCCACAGTGATATTACTGGCAATGCATCTGGCCACGCTCCTCCTCAGAATGCCTGGAGCCGTGGTGCCCCATCTTTTAGCCCCGGCTTACATTACACCGGTCAGGCATTTAAGAGGAGGAACGTGGTAAGATTTAAGAATAAGGGGGCAAAGGAAGATCTGCCAGACAGGAGACATGTGATCCGGGAGCTCCTGTGTAACCAGATGGGGTTCACACCCGCAGATATATTGGCCGTCATAAACCTCCCGGACAGGCAGGGCTACGATATAAGCTTTAAGCTCATGGCCAGCTTGGACAGGTTCTGGGCAAGTGTGACAAAGTTTAGGGGCGCTGAGGGATGGGACCAGTTTATTCTTATCCCGGTATCAAAGCCGGGCACTGTGAGTGTTAATATCTTGTTCTGGAATGAGTCCGTCCCCCCGCAGGATATTGTGACATGGCTGAGGAGACATTGTGATATGGTGTCTGACCTGACAAAGTGTCTTGATGATGATGGGATCTGGACGGGAGGCTGGAGGGTGCTGGTGAAGCTCAGGCAGCACAGTAATGTTACTTTACATTTGCCCAACTCCTTCTTTATTGGCCGTGAGAGGGGGGTGTGTTTCTATGCCGGTCAGCCCCGCTTGTGCTTTAAGTGTGGGAAGGCCGGTCATGTGGCCGGAGTGTGTACTGTAGTGAAGTGTAACCTGTGCGGGGAGATTGGTCACACCAGGGCCATGTGTACAAATGTCCGGTGTAACTTGTGTGGCCAGATGGGTCATTACCATAAGGACTGCTCGGAGGCCTTCCATAACCTCTATAGCCAGGCTGCGGAGGAGCTGGAGGCATCAGGTGAGGTTACAGAGGAGGAGGCTCTGATGTCTGGGCAGATAGTAACAAGGCCAGGGTCTGAAACAACTGAGATAAGAGATCAGACAGATGTAACCCCACAGCCTGTGGCCACCATCCCACGGCCAGCACCGGAGCAAGCTGATAGCCCATCTTCCCCTGTAGCCCCTTCCCCTGCTATGGCCCATTGCCCTGCTCCAGCCTCTGCAGATAGTAAAGCCCCTGGTGATAAGAGAGGGAAAAAAAAAGACAAGTCCACCCGCAGACCAGAGGGCGCATGGTCCTTAGTCCAAAAGCCAGGAAAAAAGCCCAAGGGCAGAACAGATACACCAGTGACAGTTACATCAAACCGATATAACATACTGTCTGAGTCAGGTGCAGATCTTTCTGGGCACGATACTATGGAGCTGGAGCAAGAGTTAAAGCGTATAACCCGAGAATGTGACTCAGGGTCAGAGGAGGACCCACCGACTAAGAAAAAGTCACCAACAGCTATAAACCCTATAGACTCTGATATGGAAGTGACTGGCAGGCAGGACGACTCTGATGATTCAGATCTATGATGGTGTTTAATGTGTTACTGCTCTACATAATGATGGCACCTAACCCCTGATCTGTAACCTGATGTATCTGCACTGAGTAACCATTAAGAGTATAGACACGATAGATAATGTATAGTATGTAGTATTCTGCTGTGTTATGTTTATTGTATACAAGTATACGTTATCTTTATATTATGTATTAATGCTGATTAGCTGAGTTTTGTTTGTTTGTTTACCAATAAAAATTCCCTTATACCCTAATAGATGGTTAAGGTGGGAGGAGGTGTGTGAGTGAGCTCTCTGCAGGTGCTGTGAATGTCTGGCTCTAGCCCAGGGCCTGGCTGCCTTGGGTGGGGTCGCTCCCCAGGTGAGCTCCAGGCTTCTGGCTCTGAATCTGGAGTCCATGTTAGAGACCCTCTGGCTGCTGAATATGCTGCTGACCGGCTGACCGCGGTGGATTACAATGAAGGTGGAAGAGTCTTTATGGAAGAAAGTTACAGTAAAGTAAGTGAAGCTGGAATGGAAGTGGTGGATAATAATGATGGGCCGTGTAGCAGTGTCTGTGTGCAGCATGTAATGGAGGGAGGGCGGCAGCCCCAGCAAAGTGACTGTGCTGATCCAGGCAGGAGGGAGATCCAACAACCTGTTGTGATGGACACTCAGCAGCCAGTTCAGGCCGGCAGTGGGAAGCAGCACAAGCTGAGGAGGACATCTTTGGAAAGACTGACAATGCAGGAAAACCTGCAGCAGAATGTGTGTGTGAGCCAAGAGTCCCGGGCCCTGCGATCTAAGACCCAGCCGGCCACCGGTGACCCCATAACTGGGGGGAAATCTGCTAAATCTGCCACTAGTCATAAATCTGGGAAGTTATCAGACAATGCAAATGCTGAGCCGGGGGCAAATGGCCACAAGTCTCCCAGGACTGAGGCAGCAGAGACATTCAAAGACCCAGCAGAAAAGCCAAGGCACACGGCAAGTCTTAAAGAGACAGAGCGCGCACCAGAACTGCAGCTTGCAGACAAAATTCCAGATTTAGTCAACAACATGAACAACTTAAGAGCATCCAGGGCACAACTGCAAAGACAAATAGATGAAGTAAATTAAATGAAGGCAGCAAACCCCTTTATGGCAGCCTTCTATGATGAGCTGTTACAGACTTTCCGCACACAGCTTGCTACAGTTGTTAGAGACATTGAGACACTTGAGAAACAAATGGGGCCCATGGCAGAGAGATACAAGAACCTGGATCGGTTTGAGGAGTCTCAGAAGCTCCTAAAACACAGACAGATACCTGAACCTGGCGCAGCCCCCCCCCCCCCCCTCACCATCAGAGCAGGAGACATCCTCACAGGAGCTGCTGTACAGGACCTCAGTGCTGCAAGATTCTGGCCCTTCTTTTCCTGATACCAGCCAAGTAAGCCAACCACTCCCAGGGAGTAGCAGTGAGCAATCCCTGAATGGCTCCAGCAATGGACTCTGTGTATCACAAGGCGCCCTCCCCCAGCCTGAGAATGGATGTGATGCAGCCAATGACACTATGGAAGTTAGAGAGACCCCCCAAATTGCAATCCCGGGGTCACAGCCGGGACATAGTGACACCGCTGAACTGTCCCCCACATTGTTGAACATCGATCAAGGAAACAAGCAAGCAAGTGGCAATGCATTACAATCTGTTTGGGACAATGAACAGCCTGCGGTCCCTGATAGTAATGGGACTGAATCGTCTGCATGTACTAATAATGTTTTTCCTCCCATAGGTGTTCAGCCACAGGTAGCGGGTCTCCCTCAATCCAGACCCCGCAGTGATAATACTGGCAATGCATCTGGCCACGCTCCTCCTCAGAATGCCTGGAGTCGGGGTGCCCCATCTTTTAGCCCCGGCTTACATTACACCGGTCAGGCATTTAAGAGGAGGAACGTGGTAAGATTTAAGAATAAGAGGGCAAAGGAAGATCTGCCAGACAGGAGACATGTGATCCGGGAGCTCCTGTGTAACCAGATGGGGTTCACACCCGCAGATATATTGGCCGTCATAAACCTTCCGGACAGGCAGGGCTACGATATAAGCTTCAAGCTCATGGCCAGCTTGGACAGGTTCTGGGCAAGTGTGACAAAGTTTAGGGGCGCTGAGGGATGGGACCAGTTTATCCTTATCCCAGTGTCAAAGCCTGGTACTGTGAGCGTTAATATCTTGTTCTGTAATGAGTCCGTCCCCCCGCAGGATATTGTGATATGGCTGAGGAGACATTGTGATATGGTGTCTGACCTGACAAAGTGTCTTGATGATGATGGGATCTGGACGGGAGGCTGGAGGGTGCTGGTGAAGCTCAGGCAGCACAGTAATGTTACTTTACATTTGCCCAACTCCTTCTTTATTGGCCGTGAGAGGGGGGTGTCCTTCTATGCCGGTCAGCCCCGCTTGTGCTTTAAGTGTGGGAAGGCCGGTCATGTGGCTGGAGTGTGTACTGTAGTGAAGTGTAACCTGTGCGGGGAGATTGGTCACACCAGCGCCATTTGTACAAATGTCCGGTGTAACTTGTGTGGTCAGATGGGTCACTACCATAAGGACTGCTCGGAGGCCTTCCATAACCTCTATAGCCAGGCTGCGGAGGAGCTGGAGGCATCAGGTGAGGTTACAGAAGAGGAGGCTCTGATGTCTGGGCAGATAGTAACAAGGCCAGGGTCTGAGACAACTGAGATAAGAGATCAGACAGATGTAACCCCACAGCCTGTGGCCGCCATCCCACGGCCAGCACCAGAGCAAGCTGATAGCCCATCTTCCCCTGTAGCCCCTTCCCCTGCTATGGCCCATTGCCCTGCTCCAGCCTCTTCTGCAGATAGTAAAGTCCCTGGTGATAAGAGAGGGAAAAAAAAAGACAAGTCCACCCGCAGACCGGAGGGCGCATGGTCCTTAGTCCAAAAGCCAGGGAAAAAGCCCAAGGGCAGAACAGATACAACAGTGACAGTTACATCAAACCAATATAACATACTGTCTGAGTCAGGTGCAGATATTTCTGGGCATGATACTACGGAGCTGGAGCAAGAGTTAAAGCGTATAGCCAGAGAATGTGACTCGGGGTCAGAGGAGGACCCACCGACTAAGAAAAAGTCACCAGCAGCTATAGACCCGATAGACTCTGATATGGAAGTGACTGGCAGGCAGGACGACTCTGATGATTCAGATCTATGATGGTGTTTAATGTGTTACTGCTCTGCATAATGATGGCACCTAACCCCTGATCTGTAACCTGATGTATCTGCACTGAGTAATCATTAAGAGTATAGACACGATAGATAATGTATAGTATGTAGTATTCTGCTGTGTTATGTTTATTGTATACAAGTATACGTTATCTTTATATTATGTATTATTGCTGATTAGCTGAGTTTTGTTTGTTTGTTTACCAATAAAAATTCCCTTATACCCTAATAGAGTGTAAGCTCTTCTCCTTCTGTATCCTCCCTTATACCCTAATAGAGTGTAAGCTCTTCTCCTCCTGTATCCTCCCCTATACCCTAATAGAGTGTAAGCTCTTCTCCTCCTGTATCCTCCCTTTTACCCTAATAGAGTGTAAGCTCTTCTCCTTCTGTATCCTCCCTTATACCCTAATAGAGTGTAAGCTCTTCTCCTTCTGTATCCTCCCTTATACCCTAATAGAGTGTAAGCTCTTCTCCTCCTGTATCATCCCTTATACCCTACTAGAGTGTGAGCTCTTCTCCTTCTGTATCCTCCCTTATACCCTAATAGAGTGTAAGCTCTTCTCCTCCTGTATCATCCTTTATATCCTAATAGAGTGTAAGCTCTTCTCCTTCTGTATCCTCCCTTATACCCTAATAGAGTGTAAGCTCTTCTCCTCCTGTATCCTCCCTTATACCCTAATAGAGTGTAAGCTCTTCTCCTTCTGTATCCTCCCTTATACCCTAATAGAGTGTAAGCTCTTCTCCTCCTGTCTCCTCCCTTATACCCTAATAGATTGTAAGCTTATCCCTATTTTTTATCCTCACATTAAGCTGGTCGCTTATGTGTTCGAAGCGGAGTTCCCATTTAAGCAGTATGAGGTCATCCATCTTCCCCCTTATGGAAATAATAATAAGTCGGAGTCATGGCTGTCACGCGTTTCGCCGTCACCTCGCTTTATTGCTGCAGCACCTCTGCTGCCTGAGCTTTTAAGTCCGGCTCCCCAGGGGGCGCCAGCGAGCGTCTCCCCATCACATAGGTCAGCAGACCCCCACCGGCTCCCCGTTCCCCTGATACGGCCCATTAGAGTGCCCCCTGCCCTGACATCCGACCTGGAATGGGATAGGGTTACACATTACAGCGTCATGGCGGCAGGGATGGTGTCACCACCTGGGGTGATTAAAGATGGAGCGGGGCGGGTGACGCGTGCCTTCTGCACGGGGGCGCGGACCTATGTTCTGCCTGTGATAATCCATCTGTGAAGCGAGGAAACCCCTCCCCCCATCACCACCATCCTGCCTCCAGCATGAGTCCAGTCTCATCAGTGAAAAACTGACATCACCGGACTGAGGACTGTGATCAGGGACGGCTCCAAGTTTATGCGGGGCCCCGGGCGATGGCGTCTCAGTGAGGCCCTTGCGGTGTGATGTGACTCCATACATGGTGATACAGTTGCATTATGGGGAATATTGGCAAAGAATAGAAAGTAAAAAATATGAATGATAGAAAAATAATAGAGGGAAAAGAAAGAAGTTAGAGGTTAGCAAACTTTTCAAAACTTTGGAAGCTCTTCTCCTTCTGTATCCTCGCTTATACCCTAATAGAGTGTAAGCTCTTCTCCTCCTGTATCCTCCCTTATACCTTAATAGAGTGTAAGCTCTTCTCCTCCTGTATCCTCCCTTATACCCTAATAGATTGTAAGCTCTTCTCCTCCTGTAACCTCCCTTATATCCTAATAGAGTGTAAGCTCTTCTCCTCCTGTATCCTCCCTTATACCCTAATAGAGTGTAAGCTCTTCTCCTCCTGTAACCTCCCTTATATCCTAATAGAGTGTAAGCTCTTCTCCTCCTGTATCCTCCCTTATACCCTAATAGAGTGTAAGCTCTTCTCCTCCTGTATCCTCCCTTATACCTTAATAGAGTGTAAGCTCTTCTCCTCCTGTACCATCCCTTATACCCTATTAGAGTGTAAGCTCTTCTCCTCCTGTATCCTCCCTTATACCCTAATAGAGTGTAAGCTCTTCTCCTCCTGTATCCTCCCTTATACCCTAATAGAGTGTAAGCTCTTCTCCTCCTGTATCCTCCCTTATACCCTAATAGAGTGTAAGCTCTTCTCCTCCTGTATCCTCCCTTATACCCTAATAGAGTGTAAGCTCTTCTCCTCCTGTATCCTCCCTTATACCCTAATAGAGTGTAAGCTCTTCTCCTCCTGTATCCTCCATTATACCCTATTAGAGTGTAAGCTCTTCTCCTCCTGTATCCTCCCTTATACCCTAATAGAGTGTAAGCTCTTCTCCTCCTGTATCCTCCCTTATACCCTAATAGAGTGTAAGCTCTTCTCCTCCTGTATCCTCCCTTATACCATAATAGATTGTAAGCTCTTCTCCTACTGTATCCTCCCTTATACCCTAATGGAGTGTAAGCTCTTCTCCTCCTGTATCCTCCATTATACCCTAATAGAGTGTAAACTCTTCTCCTTCTGTATCCTCCCTTATACCCTAATAGAGTGTAAGCTCTTCTCCTTCTGTATCCTCCCTTATACCCTAATAGAGTGTAAGCTCTTCTCCTTCTGTATCCTCCCTTATACCCTAATAGAGTGTAAGCTCTTCTCCTCCCTTATACCCTAATAGAGTGTAAGCCCTTCTTCTTCTGTATCCTCCCTTATACCCTAATAGAGTGTAAGCTCTTCTCCTCCCTTATACCCTAATAGAGTGTAAGCCCTTCTTCTTCTGTATCCTCCCTTATACCCTAATAGAGTGTAAGCTCTTCTCCTCCCTTATACCCTAATAGAGTGTAAGCCCTTCTTCTTCTGTATCCTCCCTTATACCCTAATAGATTGTGAGCTCATCTACCCCTGTATCCTCCCTTATACACTAATAGAGTGTAAGCTCTTCTCCTGTATCCTTCTTTATACCCTCTTTGTTACTTTCCCAAAGCGGCCAATCAGAGGGTACCTACCGACCGGAGCAACACGAGAACCAGGGGACCCCTCAGCCCAGGGCAGCCCCAGAGGGTCTCTACCTCCACTCGAGTTCATCCCCATCGTGGACATAATCTTCCTCTTCCTGGGGTTTTATTGCATAGGGCCAGCTATTGGGGTTCACTGGGGTTCTCCACCACCTGTCCTTCAGACCAGTCACAGAACGGCATTTGCCCCTGTCATTCGGGAGGTGGCCACCAGGGAGCAAAACATACTGCAGCACCAGCAGCAACAGTCTCATTAAGGCCTTAAAGGCCTGTGGAAGCCAATGGAGGTGGGTAACAGGGGCATCAGCAGTCTCTCTTAGTGCCTGAAGCTGTGAATGCCAATGGAGGTGGGTAACAGGGGCATCAGCAGTCGCTCTGGGTGCCTAATGCCTGTAAAAGCCATCGGAGGTGGGTAACAGGGGCATCAGCAGTCGCTCTGGGTGCCTAAGGCCTGTGACAGCCAATGGAGGTGGGTAACAGGGGCATCAGCAGTCGCTCTGGGTGCCTAAGGCCTGTGACAGCCAATGGAGGTGGGTAACAGGGTCATCAGCAGTCTCTATTAGTGCCTGAGGCTGTGAAAGCCAATGGAGGTGGGTAACAGGGGCATCAGCAGTCTCTATTAGTGCCTAATGCCTGTGAAAGCCAATGGAGGTGGGTAACAGGGGCATCAGCATTTTCTCTTAGTGCTTAATGCCTGCGAAAGCCAATGGAGGTGGGTAACAGGGGCATCAGCATTTTCTCTTAGTGCTTAATGCCTGCGAAAGCCAATGGAGGTGGGTAACAGGGGCATCAGCAGTTTCTCTTAGTGCCTAGGGCCTGTGAAAGCCAATGGAGGTGGGTAATGGGGGCATCAGCAGTTTCTTTTAGTGCCTAAGGCCTGTGAAAGCCAATGGAGGTGGGTAACAGGGGCATCAGCAGCCTCTCTTAGTGCCTAAGGCCTGTGAAAGTCAATGGAGGTGGGTAACAGGGGCATCAGCAGCCTCTCTTAGTGCCTACGGCCTGTGAAAGTCAATGGAGGTGGGTAACAGGGGCATCAGCAGTCTCTCTTATTGCCTAAGGCCTGTGAAAGCCAATGGAGGTGGGTAATGGGGGCATCAGCAGTCTCTATTATTGCCTAAGGCCTGTGAAAGCCAATGGAGGTGGGTAATGGGGGCATCAGCGGTTTCTTTTAGTGCCTAAGGCCTGTGAAAGCCAATGGAGGTGGGTAACAGGGGCATCAGCAGCCTCTCTTAGTGCCTACGGCCTGTGAAAGTCAATGGAGGTGGGTAACAGGGGCATCAGCAGTCTCTCTTAGTGCCTAATGCCTGTGAAAGCCAATGGAGGTGGGTAATGGGGGCATCAGCAGTTTCTTTTAGTGCCTAAGGCCTGTGACAGCCAATGGAGGTGGGTAACGGGGTCATCAGCAGTCTCTCTTAGTGCCTGAAGCTGTGAAAGTCAATGGAGGTGGGTAACAGGGGCATCAGCAGTCTCTATTATTGCCTAAGGCCTGAGAAAGTCAATGGAGGTGGGTAACAGGGGCATCAGCAGTCTCTATTAGTGTTTAATGCCTGTGAAAGCCAATGGAGGTGGGTAACAGGGGCATCAGCAGTCTCTCTTAGTGCCTGAGGCTGTGAAAGCCAATGGAGGTGGGTAACAGGGTCATCTGCAGTTTCTCTTATTGCCTAAGGCCTGTGAAAGCCATTGGAGGTGGGTAACAGGGGCATCAGCAGTCTCTCTTAGTGCTTAATGTCTGTGAAAGCCAATGGAGGTGGGTAACAGGGTCATCAGCAGTCTCTCTTAGGGCCTAAGGCCTGTGAAAGCCAATGGAGGTGGGTAACAGGGGCATCAGCAGTCTCTCTTAGTGCTTAATGCCTGTGAAAGCCAATGGAGGTGGGTAACAGGGGCATCAGCAGTCTCTCTTAGTGCCTAAGGCCTGTGAAAGCCAATGGAGGTGGGTAACAGGGGCATCAGCAGCCTCTCTTCGTGCCTAAGGCCTGTGAAAGCCAATGGAGGTGGGTAACAGGGGCATCAGCAGTTTCTCTTAGTGCCTAAGGCCTGTGACAGCCAATGGAGGTGGGTAACAGGGGCATCAGCAGTCGCTCTGGGTGCCTAAGGCCTGTGAAAGTCTATGGAGGTGGGTAACAGGGGCATCAGCAGTCTCTCTTATTGCCTAATGCCTGTAAAAGTCAATGGAGGTGGGTAACAGGGGCATCAGCAGTCTCTATTAGTGCTTAATGCCTGCGAAAGACAATGGAGGTGGGTAACAGGGGCATCAGCAGTCTCTATTAGTGCCTAAGGCCTGTGAAAGCCAATGGAGGTGGGTAACAGGGGCATCAGCTGTCTCTCTTAGTGCCTGAAGCTGTGAAAGCCAATGGAGGTGGGTAACAGGGGCATCAGCATTTTCTCTTAGTGCCTAGGGCCTGTGAAAGCCAATGGAGGTGGGTAACAGGGGCATCAGCAGTTTCTCTTAGTGCCTAGGGCCTGTGAAAGGCAATGGAGGTGGGTAACAGGGGCATCAGCAGTTTCTCTTAGTGCCTAGGGCCTGTGAAAGCCAATGGAGGTGGGTAACAGGGGCATCAGCAGTCTCTCTTATTGCCTAATGCCTGTGAAAGTCAATGGAGGTGGGTAATGGGGGCATCAGCAGTCTCTCTTAGTGCCTGAAGCTGTGAAAGTCAATGGAGGTGGGTAACAGGGGCATCAGCAGTCTCTATTATTGCCTAAGGCCTGTGAAAGTCAATGGAGGTGGGTAACAGGGGCATCAGCAGTCTCTCTTAGTGCCTGAGGCTGTGAAAGCCAATGGAGGTGGGTAATTGGGGCATCAGCAGCCTCTCTTAGTGCCTATGGCCTGTGAAAGCCAATGGAGGTGGGTAACAGGGGCATTAGCAGTCTCTCTTAGTGCCTAAGGCCTGGGAAAGTCAATGGAGGTGGGTAACAGGGGCATCAGCAGTCTCTATTAGTGCTTAATGCCTGTGAAAGCCAATGGAGGTGGGTAACAGGGGCATCATCAGTTCCTCTTAGTCCCTAAGGCCTGTGAAAGCCAATGGAGGTGGGTAACAGGGGCATCAGCAGTCTCTCTTATTGACTAATGCCTTTGAATGTCAATGGAGGTGGGTAACAGGGGCATCAGCAGTCTCTCTTAGTGCCTAAGGCCTGTGAAAGCCAATGGAGGTGGGTAACAGGGGCATCAGCAGTCTCTCTTAGTGCCTAAGGCCTGTGAAAGCCAATGGAGGTGGGTAACAGGGGCATCAGCAGTCTCTCTTAGTGCCTAAGGCCTGTGACAGCCAATAGAGGTGGGTAACAGGGGCATCAGCAGTCGCTCTGGGTGCCTAAGGCCTGTGAAAGCCAATGGAGGTGGGTAACAGGGGCATCAGCAGGCTCTCTTATTGCCTAATGCCTGTAAAAGTCAATGGAGGTGGGTAACAGGGGCATCATCAGTCTCTATTAGTGCTTAATGCCTGTGAAAGCCAATGGAGGTGGGTAATGGGGGCATCAGCAGTTTCTCTTATGCCTAAGGCCTGTGAAAGCCAATGGAGGTGGGTAACAGGGGCATCAGCAGTCTCTATTCGTGCTTAATGCCTGTGAAAGCCAATGGAGGTGGGTAACAGGGGCATTAGCAGTCTCTCTTAGTGCCTAAGGCCTGTGAAAGCCAATGGAGGTGGGTAATGGGGGCATCAGCAGCCTCTCTTAGTGCCTACGGCCTGTGAAAGTCAATGGAGGTGGGTAACAGGGGCATCAGCAGTCTCTATTATTGCCTAAGGCCTGTGAAAGTCAATGGAGGTGGGTAACAGGGGCATCAGCAGTCTCTATTAGTGTTTAATGCCTGTGAAAGCCAATGGAGGTGGGTAACAGGGGCATCAGCAGTCTCTATTAGTGTTTAATGCCTGTGAAAGTCAATGGAGGTGGGTAACAGGGGCATCAGCAGTCTCTCTTAGTGCCTAAGGCCTGTGAAAGCCATTGGAGGTGGGAAACAGGGGCATCAGCAGTCGCTCTTATTGCCTAAGGCCTGTGAAAGCCAATGGAGGTGGGTAACAGGGGCATCAGCAGCCTCTCTTAGTTCCTAAGGCCTGTGAAAGCCAATGGAGGTGGGTAACAGGGGCATCAGCAGTCTCTCTTAGTGCCTAAGGCCTGTGAAAGCCAATGGAGGTGGGTAACAGGGACATCAGCAGTCTCTATTAGTGCCTAAGGCCTGTGAATGCCAATGGAGGTGGGTAACAGGGGCATCAGCAGCCTCTCTTAGTGCCTAAGGCCTGTGAAAGCCATTGGAGGTGGGTAACAGGGGCATCAGCAGTCGCTCTGGGTGCCTAAAGCCTGGGGCAGCTAATGGAGGTGGGTAACAGGGGCATCAGCAGTCTCTATTAGTGCTTAATGCCCGTGAAAGCCAATGAAGGTGGGTAACAGGGGTATAAGCAGTCTGTCTTAGTGCCTAAGGCCTGTGAAATCCAATGGAGATGGGTAACAGGGGCATCAGCAGTCTCTCTTAGTGCTTAATGCCCGTGAAAGCCAATGGAGGTGGGTAAAAGGGGCATCAGGTAGCTAATTACTGTCCAAACTAAATTCACCACAACTGTTACTGTGCCGCACATGAATCGCCAGTACTATTGCAGGCCCCCAAAGGCTGTGAGTGAAGAGTGCGTGGGCGTGACCGTGGTGGCCCCTTGGGTTAACTTTTCGGGTCCTCTATGAAAGACAACTTTATCTCTCCTTCTCTTTTTTTTTCCTCATTATTTCCCTCTCTTTGTCTCTTTTTCACGTTCATTTCTTTTACATCTTCCTTTTATCTCTCTTTTCTATATTACTTACATCTCTCTTTTTCCTACATTATTTTTTATCTCTTTTCCATGTTCCTTCTTTTTCTTTTTTCTTTCAACATAATTGTCGTCTCTCTCTTTCTTTCACACTCCTCCTTTCTTTCTTTTTCCTTCTTTTTTTTCTTTTCCGATTTCCTCCTTCTTTGCACCATATTTATGTCTCACTTTATCTCCATTTTGCTCTTTCACATTCCTCTCTTCTCTCTCTCTCTTTCACCTTCTTTTTATCTCGCTATAGATTATTTAGGGCATCCCGGGTGCATGCACAGGGACAATACTGTGCGGCATAATATCTGGGTGATATCCACACTGCAGCAGCCTCGCCCCTGTCACCAGCAGCGACAGGACATTGCGATCACAGGTCTTTGGTGGAATACCCTGAGCTTCCTGGTGCTGATAACCTTGTTTCCCCCACATGACATCGCCATGGTCTAGGTCAGCGCCATTCTCACCTCCATCTGTTTCTCATTTCCCTTTCCAAGCCGCTGAACAACGAGGCAAAAAAAGTTACCCCGCGGCCCCTCACTGGCCCCCCACTGGCCCCGGGGCCGGCCACATAGGGGAGCCTTCCTGTAAGCTGCCATTCCTAATTTATCCAAAGTGACTGACAGGCGTCACAGAGACCAAGTGATGTCATCATTGCCGGGGGCGCCGCTGCTTCATGGGATGGAGAAACAAATATCTCACCCAAAAATAGAAATCATTTTCTATATTTAGATTTGTTTGTTATTATTTGTGTGTCGTTCTGTCTCTGGTGTGATACAATGGTCTCTGGTGTGATACAATGATCTCTGGTGTGATACAATGGTCTCTGGTGTGATACAATGATCTCTGGTGTGATACAATGGTCTCTGGTGTGATACAATGATCTCTGGTGTGATACAATGGTCTCTGGTGTGATACAATGATCTCTGGTGTGATACAATGGTCTCTGGTGTGATACAATGGTCTTTGGAGTGATAAAATGGTCTTTGGAGTGATAAAATGGTCTTTGGAGTGATACAATGGTCTTTGGAGTGATACAATGGTCTCTGGTGTGATACAATGATCTCTGGTGTGATACAATGGTCTCTGGTGTGATACAATGGTCTCTGGTGTGATACAATGATTTCTGGAGTGATACAATGGTCTCTGGAGGGATACAATGATCTCTGGTGTGATACAATGATCTCTGGTGTGAAACAATGATCTCTGGTGTGATACAATGGTCTCTGGTGTGATACAATGGTCTCCGGTGTGATACAATGGTCTCTGGTGTGATACAATAGTCTCTGGTGTGATACAATGATCTCTGGTGTGATACAATGGTCTCTGGTGTGATTCAATGGTCTCTGGAGTGATACAATGGTCTCTGGAGGGATACAATGATCTCTGGTGTGATACAATGATCTCCGGTGTGATACAATGGTCTCTGGTGTGATACAATGATCTCTGGTGTGAAACAATGATCTCTGGTGTGATACAATGATCTCTGGTGTGATACAATAGTCTCCGGTGTGATACAATGGACTCTGGTGTGATACAATGGTCTCTGGTGTGATACAATGGTCTCTGGTGTGATACAATGATCTCTGGTGTGATACAATAGTCTCTGGTGTGATACAATGATCTCTGGTGTGATACAATGATCTCCGGTGTGATACAATGGTCTCCGGTGTGATACAATGATCTCTGGTGTGATACAATGGTCTCTGGTGTGATACAATGGTCTCCGGTGTGATACAATGGTCTCCGGTGTGATACAATGGTCTCCGGTGTGATACAATGGTCTCTGGTGTGATACAATGGTCTCCGGTGTGATACAATGGTCTCCGGTGTGATACAATGATCTCTGGTGTGATACAATGGTCTCTGGTGTGATACAATGGTCTCCGGTGTGATACAATGGTCTCTGGTGTGATACAATGGTCTCCGGTGTGATACAATGATCTCTGGTGTGATTCAATGGTCTCTGGAGTGATACAATGATCTCTGGTGTGATACAATGGTCTCTGGAGTGATACAATGATCTCTGGTGTGATACAATGATCTCTGGTGTGATTCAATGGTCTCTGGAGTGATACAATGATCTCTGGTGTGATACAATTATTTCTGGTGTGATACAATGATCCCTGGTGTGATACAAAGGTCTCTTGTGTGATACAATGATCTCCGGTGTGATACAATGATCTCCGGTGTTATACAATGATCTCTGGTGTGATACAATGGTCTCTGGTGTGATACAATGATCTCTGGTGTGATACAATGATCTCTGGTGTGATACAATGGTCTCTGGTGTGATACAATGGTCTCCGGTGTGATACAATGGTCTCCGGTGTGATACAATGGTCTCCGGTGTGATACAATGGTCTCCGGTGTGATACAATGGTCTCTGGTGTGATACAATGGTCTCCGGTGTGATACAATGGTCTCTGGTGTGATACAATGATCTCTGGTGTGATACAATGGTCTCCGGTGTGATACAATGGTCTCTGGTGTGATACAATGATCTCCGGTGTGATACAATGGTCTCTGGTTTGATACAATCGTCTCTGGTGTGATACAATGGTCTCTGGTGTGATACAATGGTCTCTGGTGTGATACAATGATCTCCGGTGTGATACAATGGTCTCTGGTTTGATACAATGGTCTCTGGTGTGATACAATGATCTCTGGTCTGATACAATGATCTCTGGTGTGATACAATGATCTCTGGTGTGATACAATGGTCTCCGGTGTTATACAATGATCTCTGGTGTGATACAATGGTATCTGGTGTGATACAATGGTCTCTGGTGTGATACAATGGTCTCTGGTGTGATACAATGGTCTCTGGTGTGATACAATGATCTCCAGTGTGATACAATGGTCTCTGGTGTGATACAATGATCTCTGGTCTGATACAATGATCTCTGGTGTGATACAATGATCTCTGGTGTGATACAATGGTCTCCGGTGTTATACAATGATCTCTGGTGTGATACAATGGTATCTGGTGTGATACAATGGTCTCTGGTGTGATACAATGGTCTCTGGTGTGATACAATGATCTCTGGTGTGATACAATGGTCTCTGGTGTGATACAATGGTCTCTGGTGTGATACAATGATCTCCGGTGTGATACAATGATCTCCGGTGTGATACAATGGTCTCCGGTGTGATACAATGGTCTCTGGTGTGATACAATGGTCTCCGGTGTGATACAATGGTCTCTGGTGTGATACAATGATCTCTGGTGTGATACAATGATCTCCGGTGTGATACAATGATCTCCGGTGTGATACAATGGTCTCTGGTGTGATACAATGATCTCTGGTGTGATACAATGGTCTCTGGTGTGATACAATGGTCTCTGGTGTGATACAATGATCTCTGGTGTGATACAATGGTCTCTGGTGTGATACAATGATCCCTGGTGTGATACAATGATCTCCGGTGTGATACAATTATCTCTGGTGTGATACAATGGTCTCCGGTGTGATACAATGGTCTCCGGTGTGATACAATGGTCTCTGGTTTGATACAATGGTCTCTGGTGTGATACAATGATCTCCGGTGTGATACAATGGTCTCTGGTGTGATACAATGATCTCTGGTGTGATACAATGATCTCCGGTGTGATACAATGGTCTCTGGAGTGATACAATGATCTCTGGTGTGATACAATGATCTCTGGTGTGATACAATGGTCTCTGGAGTGATACAATGGTCTCTGGTGTGATACAATGATCTCCGGTGTGATACAATGATCTCCGGTGTGATACAATGATCTCCGGTGTGATACAATGATCTCCGGTGTGATACAATGATCTCCGGTGTGATACAATGGTCTCTGGTGTGATACAATGGTCTCTGGTTTGATACAATGGTCTCTGGTGTGATACAATGGTCTCTTGTGTGATACAATGATCTCTGGTGTGATACAATGGTCTCTGGTGTGATACAATGATCTCTGGTGTGATACAATGGTCTCTGGTGTGATACAATGATTTCTGGTGTGATACAATTATTTCTGGTGTGATACAATTATTTCTGGTGTGATACAATGGTCTCTGGAGTGATACAATGGTCTCTGGTGTGATACAATGGTCTCTGGTGTGATACAATGGTCTCTGGTGTGATACAATGGTCTCTGGTGTGATACAATGATTTCTGGTGTGATACAATGGTCTCTGGTGTGATACAATGATCTCCGGTGTGATACAATGATCTCCGGTGTGATACAATGATCTCCGGTGTGATACAATGGTCTCTGGTGTGATACAATGGTCTCTGGTTTGATACAATGGTCTCTGGTGTGATACAATGGTCTCTTGTGTGATACAATGATCTCTGGTGTGATACAATGGTCTCTGGTGTGATACAATGATCTCTGGTGTGATACAATGGTCTCTGGTGTGATACAATGATTTCTGGTGTGATACAATTATTTCTGGTGTGATACAATTATTTCTGGTGTGATACAATGGTCTCTGGAGTGATACAATGGTCTCTGGTGTGATACAATGGTCTCTGGTGTGATACAATGGTCTCTGGTGTGATACAATGGTCTCTGGTGTGATACAATGATTTCTGGTGTGATACAATGGTCTCTGGTGTGATACAATGATCTCCGGTGTGATACAATGATCTCCGGTGTGATACAATGATCTCCGGTGTGATACAATGGTCTCTGGTGTGATACAATGGTCTCTGGTTTGATACAATGGTCTCTGGTGTGATACAATGGTCTCTTGTGTGATACAATGATCTCTGGTGTGATACAATGGTCTCTGGTGTGATACAATGATCTCTGGTGTGATACAATGGTCTCTGGTGTGATACAATGATTTCTGGTGTGATACAATTATTTCTGGTGTGATACAATTATTTCTGGTGTGATACAATGGTCTCTGGAGTGATACAATGGTCTCTGGTGTGATACAATGGTCTCTGGTGTGATACAATGGTCTCTGGTGTGATACAATGATCTCTGGTGTGATACAATGGTCTCTGGTGTGATACAATGGTCTCCGGTGTGATACAATGATCTCTGGTGTGATACAATGATCTCTGGTGTGATACAATGATTTCTGGTGTGATACAATGGTCTCTTGTGTGATACAATGGTCTCTGGTGTGATACAATGGTCTCTGGTGTGATACAATGGTCTCTGGTGTGATACAATGATCTCTGGTGTGATACAATGATTTCTGGTGTGATACAATGGTCTCTTGTGTGATACAATGGTCTCTGGTGTGATACAATGATCTCTGGTGTGATACAATGATCTCCGGTGTGATACAATGATCTCTGGAGTGATACAATGGTCTCTGGTGTGATACAATGATCTCTGGTGTGATACAATGGTCTCTGGTGTGATACAATGATCTCTGGTGTGATACAATGGTCTCTGGTGTGATACAATTATTTCTGGTGTGATACAATTATTTCTGGTGTGATACAATTATTTCTGGTGTGATACAATGATCTCTGGTGTGATACAATTATTTCTGGTGTGATACAATTATTTCTGGTGTGATACAATTATTTCTGGTGTGATACAATGGTCTCTGGTGTGATACAATGGTCTCTGGTGTGATACAATGGTCTCTGGTGTGATACAATGGTCTCTGGTGTGATACAATGGTCTCCGGTGTGATACAATGGTCTCCGGTGTGATACAATGGTCTCCGGTGTGATACAATGGTCTCCGGTGTGATACATTGATCTCTGGTGTGATACAATGGTCTCTGGTGTGATACAATGATCTCTGGTGTGATACAATGATCTCCGGTGTGATACAATGATCTCTGGTGTGATACAAAGGTCTCTGGTGTGATACAATGATCTCTGGTGTGATACAAAGGTCTCTGGTGTGATACAATGATCTCTGGTGTGATACAATGATCTCTGGTTTGATACAATGATCTCTGGTGTGATACAAAGGTCTCTGGTGTGATACAATGATCTCTGGTTTGATACAATGATCTCTGGTGTGATACAATGATCTCTGGTGTGATACAAAGGTCTCTGGTGTGATACAATGATCTCTGGTTTGATACAATGATCTCTGGTGTGATACAATGGTCTCTGGTGTGATACAATGGTCTCTGGTGTGATACAATTGTCTCCGGTGTTATACAATGATCTCTGGTGTGATACAATGATCTCCGGTGTGATACAATGGTCTCTGGAGTGATACAATGATCTCTGGTGTGATACAATGGTCTCTGGTGTGATACAATGATCTCTGGTGTGATACAATGGTCTCTGGTGTGATACAATGATCTCTGGTGTGATACAATTATTTATGGTGTGATACAATGATTTCTGGTGTGATACAATGGTCTCTGGTGTGATACAATGATCTCTGGTGTGATACAATGGTCTCTGGTGTGATACAATGATCTCTGGTGTGATACAATTATTTCTGGTGTGATACAATTATTTCTGGTGTGATACAATGGTCTCTGGAGGGATACAATGGTCTCTGGTGTGATACAATGGTCTCTGGTGTGATACAATGGTCTCTGGTGTGATACAATGATCTCTGGTGTGATACAATTATTTCTGGTGTGATACAATGATCTCTGGTGTGATACAATTATTTCTGGTGTGATACAATGGTCTCTGGTGTGATACAATGATCTCTGGTGTGATACATTGGTCTCTGGTGTGATACAATGGTCTCCGGTGTGATACAATGATCTCTGGTGTGATACAATGGTCTATGGTGTGATACAATGGTCTCCGGTGTGATACAATGGTCTCTGGTGTGATACAATGGTCTCTGGTGTGATACAATGGTCTCTGGTGTGATACAATGGTCTCTGGTGTGATACAATGATCTCTGGTGTGATACAATGGTCTATGGTGTGATACAATGGTCTCCGGTGTGATACAATGGTCTCTGGTGTGATACAATGGTCTCTGGTGTGATACAATGGTCTCTGGTGTGATACAATGATCTCTGGTGTGATACAATTATTTCTGGTGTGATACAATTATTTCTGGTGTGATACAATGGTCTCTGGTGTGATACAATGATCTCTGGTGTGATACAATTATTTCTGGTGTGATACAATTATTTCTGGTGTGATACAATGGTTTCTGGTGTGATACAATTATTTCTGGTGTGATACAATGATCTCTGGTGTGATACAATTATTTCTGGTGTGATACAATTATTTCTGGTGTGATACAATGGTTTCTGGTGTGATACAATTATTTCTGGTGTGATACAATTATTTCTGGTGTGATACAATGGTCTCTGGTGTGATACAATTATTTCTGGTGTGATACAATTATTTCTGGTGTGATACAATGGTCTCTGGTGTGATACAATGGTCTCTGGTGTGATACAATGATCTCTGGTGTGATACAAAGGTCTCTGGTGTGATACAATGATCTCTGGTTTGATACAATGATCTCTGGTGTGATACAATGGTCTCTGGTGTGATACAATGGTCTCTGGTGTGATACAATTGTCTCCGGTGTTATACAATGATCTCTGGTGTGATACAATGATCTCCGGTGTGATACAATGGTCTCTGGAGTGATACAATGATCTCTGGTGTGATACAATGGTCTCTGGTGTGATACAATGATCTCTGGTGTGATACAATGGTCTCTGGTGTGATACAATGGTCTCTGGTGTGATACAATGATCTCTGGTGTGATACAATTATTTATGGTGTGATACAATGATTTCTGGTGTGATACAATGGTCTCTGGTGTGATACAATGATCTCTGGTGTGATACAATGGTCTCTGGTGTGATACAATGATCTCTGGTGTGATACAATTATTTCTGGTGTGATACAATTATTTCTGGTGTGATACAATGGTCTCTGGTGTGATACAATGATCTCTGGAGTGATACAATGGTCTCTGGTGTGATACAATGGTCTCTGGTGTGATACAATGGTCTCTGGTGTGATACAATGATCTCTGGTGTGATACAATTATTTCTGGTGTGATACAATGGTCTCTGGTGTGATACAATGATCTCTGGTGTGATACATTGGTCTCTGGTGTGATACAATGATCTCCGGTGTGATACAATGGTCTCCGGTGTGATACAATGATCTCCGGTGTGATACAATGGTCTCTGGTGTGATACAATGATCTCTGGTGTGATACAATGGTCTATGGTGTGATACAATGGTCTCCGGTGTGATACAATGGTCTCTGGTGTGATACAATGGTCTCTGGTGTGATACAATGGTCTCTGGTGTGATACAATGATCTCTGGTGTGATACAATTATTTCTGGTGTGATACAATGGTCTCCGGTGTGATACAATGGTCTCTGGTTTGATACAATGGTCTCTGGTGTGATACAATGGTCTCTGGTTTGATACAATGGTCTCCGGTGTGATACAATGGTCTCCGGTGTGATACAATGATCTCGGGTGTGATACAATTGTCTCTGGTGTGATACAAAGGTCTCTGGTGTGATACAATGATCTCTGGTGTGATACAATGGTCTCTGGTGTGATACAATGATCTCTGGTGTGATACAATGGTCTCTGGTGTGATACAAAGGTCTCTGGTGTGATACAATGTTCTCTGGTGTGATACAATGGTCTCTGGTGTGATACAAAGGTCTCTGGTGTGATACAATGTTCTCTGGTGTGATACAAGGAGACTGTCCACATAAGTTCCTCTTTATTATGTCATCATGTGGGCGGGATCTGTGTGTTTGGGGGGCGGGGCTTTAGGCCCTAATTGAACAATTCAAGGCATCTAAAGGGCCCCTTTACTGTATTATTTGTAGATCTGCCAGTCCTGGGCATGCTGGGATCAGTAGTCCGCCAGCCGCAGTCACCTATATGGAAGGCGGCCGGTCCCCTCCTCGGAAGAGTATTTATGGCGGCTGCCGGAGCAAAGTTCCTGGTGTTCCTCTATATAATCGCGGCCCGCGCCCGTCCTCACCCACAGGGCGATGGCCGACATTGTGAACGCCGACGAGGATGAGAGGTGGATGACCCCCAAGAGAAGTGGGTGACTCCCAGGAGAGGTGGGTGACCCCCAGGAAAGGTGGGTGACCCCTAAGAGAGGTGGGTGACTCCCAGGAAAGATGGGTGACCCCCAGGAAAGATGGGTGACCCCCAGGAGAGATGGTGACCCCCAGGAAAGATGGTGACTCCCTTGAGAGATGGGTAACCCCCAGGATAGCTGAGTGACCCTCAGAAGAGGTGGGTAACCCCCAGGAGAGGTGGATGAGCCCAGGTGAGGTGGTGACCCCCAAGAGAGGTGGGTGACCCCAAGAGAGGTGGGTGACCCCCAAGAGAGGTGGGTGACCCCCAGGAGATGGATGATGCCCAGGAGTGGTGGGTGACTCCCAGAAGAGGTGGTGACCCCCAGGAAAAATAGGTGACCCCAAGGAGAGGTGGGTGACCCCCAGGAGAGGTGTGTGACCCCCAGGAGAGACAGTAACCCCCAAGAAAGATAGGTGACCCCCAGGAGAGGTGGTGACCCACAGGAGAGATGGGTGAGCCCAGGAAAGATGGATGACCCCCAGGAAAGATGGGTGACCCCCAGGAGAGGTGGGTGACCCCCAGGAAAGATGGGTGATTCCCAGGAGAGGTGGGTGACTCTCAGGAAAGATAGGTGTCAGGTGACCCACAGGAGAGGTGGGTGACCCCCAGGAGATGGGGTGAGCCCAGGAGAGGTGGGTGACCCCCAGGAGATGGGGTGATCCCAGGAGAGGTGGGTGACTCTCAGGAAAGATAGGTGACCCACAGGAGAGGTGGGTGACCCCCAGGAGATGGGGTGATCCCAGGAGAGGTGGGTGACCCCCAGGAGATGGGGTGAGCCCAGGAGAGGTGGGTGACCCCCAGGAAAGATGGGTGACCCCCAAGAGAGGTGGGTGACCCCCAGGAAAGATGGGTGACCCCCAGGAGAGGTGGGTGACCCCCAGGAGATGGGGTGATCCCAGGAGAGGTGGGTGACCCCCAGGAGATGGGGTGAGCCCAGGAGAGGTGGGTGACCCCCAGGAAAGATGGGTGACCCCCAGGAGAGGTGGGTGACCCCCAGGAAAGATGGGTGATTCCCAGGAGAGGTGGGTGACTCTCAGGAAAGATAGGTGTCAGGTGACCCACAGGAGAGGTGGGTGACCCCCAGGAGATGGGGTGAGCCCAGGAGAGGTGGGTGACCCCCAGGAGATGGGGTGATCCCAGGAGAGGTGGGTGACTCTCAGGAAAGATAGGTGACCCACAGGAGAGGTGGGTGACCCCCAGGAGATGGGGTGATCCCAGGAGAGGTGGGTGACCCCCAGGAGAGGTGGGTGGGTAATGCCTCAGCTCCAGGTCTGGACCCTATATAAGAAGTGTAATGATAGCGGTCACAGGGGGCCCTGGGAGGGGTGGAGGGGGGGGCCCCGGGACTGTTGGATTGTTTTTGTCAATGTTGGTTCCGCAATGAAACAAAACACCATGATGCCGTGCAGCCGCTTCCTGTTCCCCACCAAACTAATGAGAACCCTAGTCATGCTGAGCTTTTCCTTGAGTGTTGGGGGTCCATAACTCTTAATTGCGGGACCCCGGTGACCACACACACTGCCCATTCATTTCCATTGAGCTTGTGCGCTGCTCCATTCACTGCGCTTCTTCATCGCTTGGTCCAGGAGAGAATCATTTATGTAACAAGGGCGCCACCAAGTGGCCAGTCTGTGACACTGCTCCCATTATATTCATACTGTCGCCTACATTTATACCCTAAAGCGGACCTTCACCCTGAATAAGAGCCTATCTTATATGTTTCCCCCCTGTACATACAGATTGCCCACATTAATCCGGACCCTCACCCTGAATAAGAGCCTATCTTGTATGTTTCCCCCACCCTGTACATACAGATTGCCCACATTAATCCGGACCTTCACCCTGAATAAGAGCCTATCTTGTATGTTTCCCACACCCTGTACATACAGATTGCTCACATTAATCCGGACCTTCACCCTGAATAAGAGCCTATCTTGTATGTTTCCCACACCCTGTAAATACAGATTGCTCACATTAATCCGGACCTTCACCCTGAATAAGAGTCTATCTTATATGTTTCCCACACCCTGTACATACAGATTGCCCACATTAATCCGGACCCTCACCCTGAATAAGAGCCTATCTTGTATGTTTCCCACACCCTGTACATACAGATTGCTCACATTAATCCGGACCTTCATCCTGAATAAGAGTCTATCTTATATGTTTCCCACACCCTGTACATACAGATTGCCCACATTAATCCGGACCTTCACCCTGAATAAGAGTCTATCTTATATGTTTCCCCCACCCTGTACATACAGATTGCTCACATTAATCCAGACCTTCACCCTGAATAAGAGTCTATCTTATATGTTTCCCACACCCTGTACATACAGATTGCTCACATTAATCCGGACCTTCACCCTGAATAAGAGCCTATCTTATATGTTCCCCACACCCTGTACATACAGATTGCTCACATTAATCCGGACCTTCACCCTGAATAAGAGTCTATTTTATATGTTTCCCACACCCTGTACATACAGATTGCCCACATTAATCCGGACCCTCACCCTGAATAAGAGCCTATCTTATATGTTTCCCACATATAACAGAGTTGCAGCCCAGTGGGGGAAAGAATAATAACTAAGTGACTAAAAACTTAAAATATATTAATTTTAGATGCTGGGGAATCATTTTTTAAGGGTTTGGGCTTTTCAATAAATTATGGTGAAGGTCCGGATTAAGTTATAAATGAAGAAAATGGGATGTGAGCTGCTGCGCTACAGAGTGGCCACTAGGCGGCGCCAGTGTCACACATAATAATACGCAAATTGCGATCTGCCCTTTCCCCTGGTTTAAAGTGGACCGAAACCCAAGTCGATCTATAAGATTCCCAGGGCGATGGATTCCCTCCCCCCGGGCATCCAGAATCGGGATGCCCCTCTGCGTGAAACCCCCCAAGTTTCCCCCCTACACTTACCTTACTGCCTGGTACAACGGCGCATGCGCGAGCCGCTCTGCTAAGACGTCGCTCAGACAGGCTCCGAGTGCTGATTGGACGAGAGGCTGCACATGCGCCGTAGGACCAGGATGAGGTGCATTTCCTCGGGTGATTTGGGTGGTTCCACCACCGATCGGGTGCCCTGGGGGCAAGTAGTCGAAAATAGTAAAAATCCTGGGTATTGGTCCACTTTAAGCCGAACATTAATATGCGCAGCCGAGGAAGCTGATTGGAGCAGAGCTGTGGGAATGGCTGAAAGGGATTTCTATCAGGTTTCACCCAGCAGAACATCCCAAATGAGCCTGGGAGAGAGACACTTCCGGGTTTTGGTCCGCTTTAATGTTGCAAGCTCATGGGGACAGCTTTCTCCTGATGTACTATTTCTGTTACCCGGGGGATTATGGGTCGGATGTGTTACATCTAGTATACCCGGTCTGTCATTTCTACCTTGTACATTGCCCCGGATGATGTTGGTGCTTTAAAGTGGACCAAAACCCACAGCGATCGGCCTGGGAATATATAAGATTCCTGGGCTGATCGATTCCCTCTGCCCGGGGCATCCATAATCGGGATGTGTGGAACCCCCCAGGTCGCCCCATTTACTTACCTTCTTTCCCGTTCCAACGGCGCATGCACGAGCCGCGGCCGCATCCCCGCCATCCCTCCAGCAGGGCGCGTGCCCACTGGCCTTAGAAGACCTGAGGAGCGCGCTGATTGGACGAGCGGCTGCACATGCTCCGTAGGACCGGGAAGAGGTTAGCTGCCTTAGGCGATCTGGGCAGATTCACACAGCGGGGCATCCCCGATTAAGGTGCCCCGGGGGAAAGGACCAAAACCCAGGATAGTAAAAATCCTTGGTTTTGGTCCACTTTAAAAAGGGGGTGGGGCCAGCCACGTAGGATGAGCTTATTTTGTGGCTTAAAGTGGATTTATCACCAGAATTTTTACTATCTCGGTGATAGGTTCTTGTCCCTGGGGGCATCCCGATTTGGTGGTGGTCAGGCAGAAGTCTGGGGACAATGCTACAGGACAAGGGGCTGGATCTCCGCTTCAGCAGGAACACATCAGGATGGCGCGAGAAACCTTGCTTTAAAGTGGACCAAAATCCAGGATTTTGGTCCTTTTCCCCCAGGGCACCCCAATCGGGGATGCCCCACTATGTGAAACCCCCCAGATTTCTGATGCCAACTCACCTCTCCTACGGCGCACGTGTGCGGCCGCTCGTCCAATCAGCGCGCTCGGAGCCGCTGGTGTCACAGCGTCGGACCAAAATCCTGGATTAAAAGCAAGGTTTCTCGAGCCATCCTGGTGTGTTGCTGCTGAAGCGGAGATCCAGCCCCTTGTCCTGTAGCACAAGCCCCAGACTGATGCCTGACCGCCACCAAATCGGGATGCCCCCAGACTGATGCCTGACCGCCACCAAATCGGGATGCCCCCAGGGACAAGAACCAATCACCGAGATAGTAAAAAATCTGGTGATAAATCCACTTTAAGCCAACAAAATAAGCTCATCCTACGTGGCTGGCCCCACCCCCTTTTTAAAGCGGACCAAAACCCAGGATTTTTACTATCTCGGTGATAGGTTCTTGTCCCTGGGGGCACCCCGATTTGGTGGTGGTCAGGCATCAGTCTGGGGCTTGTGCTACAGGACAAGGGGCTGGATCTCAGCTTCAGCAGCAATACATCAGGATGGCTCGAGAAACCTTGCTTTAAAGCGGACCAAAACCCAGGATTTTTGCTATCTCGTTGATAGGTTCTTGTCCCTGGGGGCATCCCGATTTGGTGGTGGTCAGGCATCAGTCTGGGGCTTGTGCTACAGGACAAGGGGCTGGATCTCGGCTTCAGCAGCAACACATCAGGATGGCTCGAGAAACCTTGCTTTAAAGTGGACCAAAACCCAGGATTTTTGCTATCCTTGGTTTTGGTCCTTTTCCCCCAGGGCACCTTAATCGGGGACGCCCCACTATGTGAAACCCTCCAGATTGCTGATGCCAACTCACCTCTCCTACGGCACATGTGCGGCCGCTCATCCAATCAGCGCGCTCGGAGCCGCTGATGTCACGGCGTCTAAGGCCAGCGGCTCTGAGCACACTGACGGCCGCATCCCCGGCTTTGCTTTAACAGGAAGCGTGCCTGTGCCCCCTGCTGGAGGGATAGCGGGGATGCTGCGGCTGCCGCTCGCACATGCGCCATTGGACCGGGAACGATGGTGAGGTTTTGGGTTATCTGGGGGGTTTCACACACCCGGGGGGGGGGGGGGGGGCGCAGGGAATCCAGCAGCCCTGGAATCTTATAGATTTTAGGGCCATTGGGGTGTGGGTTTAGGTCCACTTTAATGTTACACTTAGCCCTGACAATATAAGCGGACCAAAACCAAGGTGATTGGGAAAATCTGGGTTTTGTTCTGCTTTAAAGTGGTATTTTCACCCTCCTAGGTATTGGATTGCTTTATAGAGACATCATGTCCCCTGTGTGTAACGCCCCCTATGGAAGCCTTGATGGCCGCTCCCATGGTGCATGTGCGGGCTCTCCTCCAATCAGCATTCAGTTCCGTGCATATTAATGATTAGATTGCCCAGACACGTACACCCCTCCTGTGTTTTGGTCCACTTTAAAGGAGCATCCCGATTGGGGAAGTGTGGTTTGCCAAGAAGCTCCCCTTGATCCCTTATTCCCAGCACATGTGCGGCCTCTCTCCTCCAATCAGATAACTGCCGCCAGCCATTGTGGGGTGCGCACAGTAGATAGAGGGGTGCAGGGGAGGGGCCAGAGAACTGGGGGGGGGGGTGAGCAGGGCATCCCAAATCAGAGGCAAGCTGTAACCCGGCCCTAGGATCGGAGGCTCCATTGCCGGGCAGCATGGGTTTTGGTCTGCTTTAAATTGGACAGAAAAGCTCTAGTCCTGGCCTTGGATCCTGAATCCGGACCTTCACCGTGATTTACTGAAAAGCCCCAAACCCTTATAAAACTATTCCCCAGCATCTAACATTAATATATTTTAAGTTTTTAGTCACTAGCTCATTATTCTTTCCACCACTGGGCTGCAACTCTGTTCAGGACTCTAGGATACGGGCGCCGCCATCTTGACTCAGAAGCATCACATACTAAGGAGAGGAGAGTGGGATAAAGTACAGGGGTGGGGTTATAGCTGTGCTTTGCTCAGACAGAGCAGAGCTGGGGTCAGGGAAAGGTCAGCAATCCCAGAATGCAGAGCAGCACAGTCGGAAGACACTTCCTGTTTGCAGGCTGCCTGATGCTCCATGAGCCGCCATCTTGGATGTTTAAAGGCTCATAACATGCAGTAGATGCAGGTAGGATGATTTTTAATGTGAGCAATCTGTATGTACAGGGTGTGGGAAACATATAAGATAGGCTCTTATTAAGGGTGAGGGTCCGGATTAATGTGAGCAATCTGTATGTACAGGGGGGGGGGGACATATAACATAGGCTCTTATTAAGGGTGAGGGTCCGGATTAATGTGAGCAATCTGTATGTACAGGGTGTGGGAATCATATACAATAGGCTCTTATTCACGGTGAAGGTCCGGATTAATGTGAGCAATCTGTATGTACAGGGGGGGGGGAACATATAAGATAGGCTCTTATTCAGGGTGAGGGTCCGGATTAATGTGAGCAATCTGTATGTACAGGGTGTGGGAAACATATAAGATAGGCTCTTATTCAGGGTGAGGGTCTGGATTAATGTGAGCAATCTGTATGTACAGGGTGTGGGAAACATATAAGATAGGCTCTTATTCAGGGTGAGGGTCTGGATTAATGTGAGCAATCTGTATGTACAGGGGGGAAACATACAAGATAGGCTCTTATTCAGGGTGAGGGTCCGGATTAATGTGAGCAATCTGTATGTACAGGGTGTGGGAAACATATACTGTAAGATAGACTCTTATTCAGGGTGATGGTCCGGATTAATGTGAGCAAACTGTATGTACAGGGTGTGGGGAATATATAAGATAGGCTCTTATTCAGGGTGAAGGTCCGGATTAATGTGGGCAATCTGTATGTACAGGGTGTGGGAAACATATCAGATAGGTTCTTATTCAGGGTGAAGGTCCGGATTAATGTGGGCAATCTGTATGTACAGGGTGTGGGAAACATATAAGATAGGCTCTTATTCAGGGTAAAGGTCCGGATTAATGTGAGCAATCTGTATGTACAGGGTGTGGGAAACATATAAGATAGGCTCTTATTCAGGGTGAAGGTCCGGATTAATGTGAGCAATCTGTATGTACAGGGTGTGGGAAACATATAAGATAGACTCTTATTCAGGGTGAAGGTCCGGATTAATGTGAGCAATCTGTATGTACAGGATGTGGGAAACATATAAGATAGGCTCTTATTCAGGGTGAGGGTCTGGATTAATGTGAGCAATCTGTATGTACAGGGGGGAAACATATAAGATAGGCTCTTATTCAGGGTGAAGGTCCGGATTAATGTGAGCAATCTGTATGTACAGGGGGAAACATATAAGATAGGCTCTTATTCAGGGTGAGGGTCTGGATTAATGTGAGCAATCTGTATGTACATGGGGGAAACATATAAGATAGGCTCTTATTCAGGGTGAAGGTCCTGATTAATGTGTGCAATCTGTATGTACAGGGTGTGGGAAACATATAAGATAGGCTCTTATTCAGGGTGAAGGTCTGGATTAATGTGAGCAATCTGTATGTACAGGGGGAAAACATACAAGATAGGCTCTTATTCAGAGTGAAGGTCCGGATTAATGTGAGCAATCTGTATGTACAGGGTGTGGGAAACATATAAGATAGGCTCTTATTCAGGGTGAAGGTCCGGATTAATGTGAGCAATCTGTATGTGCAGGGTGTGGGAAACATATAAGATAGGCTCTTATTCAGGGTGAAGGTCCGGATTAATGTGGGCAATCTGTATGTACAGGGTGGGGGAAACATACAAGATAGGCTCTTATTCAGGGTGAAGGTCCGGATTAATGTGGACAATCTGTATGTACAGGGTGTGGGAAACATATAAGATAGGCTCTTATTCAGGGTGAGGGTCCGGATTAATGTGAGCAATCTGTATGTACAGGGTGTGGGAAACGTATAAGATAGGCTCTTATTCAGGGTGAAGGTCCTGATTAATGTGTGCAATCTGTATGTACAGGGTGTGGGAAACATATAAGATAGGCTCTTATTCAGGGTGAAGGTCCGGATTAATGTGAGCAATCTGTATGTGCAGGGTGTGGGAAACATATAAGATAGGCTCTTATTCAGGGTGAAGGTCTGGATTAATGTGAGCAATCTGTATGTACAGGGTGTGGGAAACATATAAGATAGGCTCTTATTCAGGGTGAAGGTCCGGATTAATGTGGGCAATCTGTATGTACAGGGTGTGGGAAACATATAAGATAGGCTCTTATTCAGGGTGAAGGTCCGGATTAATGTGAGCAATCTGTATGTACAGGGTGTGGGAAACATATAAGATAGACTCTTATTCAGGGTGAAGGTCCGGATTAATGTGAGCAATCTGTATGTACAGGGTGTGGGAAACATATAAGATAGACTCTTATTTAGGGTGAAGGTCCGGATTAATGTGAGCAATCTGTATGTACAGGATGTGGGAAACATATAAGATAGGCTCTTATTCAGGGTGAGGGTCTGGATTAATGTGAGCAATCTGTATGTACAGGGGGGAAACATATAAGATAGGCTCTTATTCAGGGTGAAGGTCCGGATTAATGTGAGCAATCTGTATGTACAGGGGGAAACATATAAGATAGGCTCTTATTCAGGGTGAGGGTCTGGATTAATGTGAGCAATCTGTATGTACATGGGGGAAACATATAAGATAGGCTCTTATTCAGGGTGAAGGTCCTGATTAAT
Source organism: Gastrophryne carolinensis (assembly GCA_027917425.1). NCBI lineage: Eukaryota > Metazoa > Chordata > Amphibia > Anura > Microhylidae > Gastrophryne > Gastrophryne carolinensis. The sequence continues at coordinate 518,599,888 of CM051236.1, read as the reverse complement.
GTGTGCAATCTGTATGTACAGGGTGTGGGAAACATATAAGATAGGCTCTTATTCAGGGTGAAGGTCTGGATTAATGTGAGCAATCTGTATGTACAGGGGGGAAACATACAAGATAGGCTCTTATTCAGAGTGAAGGTCCGGATTAATGTGAGCAATCTGTATGTACAGGGTGTGGGAAACATATAAGATAGGCTCTTATTCAGGGTGAAGGTCCGGATTAATGTGAGCAATCTGTATGTACAGGGTGTGGGAAACATATAAGATAGGCTCTTATTCAGGGTGAAGGTCCTGATTAATGTGTGCAATCTGTATGTACAGGGTGTGGGAAACATATAAGATAGGCTCTTATTCAGGGTGAAGGTCCGGATTAATGTGAGCAATCTGTATGTGCAGGGTGTGGGAAACATATAAGATAGGCTCTTATTCAGGGTGAAGGTCCGGATTAATGTGAGCAATCTGTATGTACAGGGTGTGGGAAACATATAAGATAGGCTCTTATTCATAGTGAAGGTCCGGATTAATGTGAGCAATCTGTATGTGCAGGGTGTGGGAAACATATAAGATAGGCTCTTATTCAGGGTGAAGGTCCGGATTAATGTGGGCAATCTGTATGTACAGGGTGGGGGAAACATACAAGATAGGCTCTTATTCAGGGTGAAGGTCCGGATTAATGTGGACAATCTGTATGTACAGGGTGTGGGAAACATATAAGATAGGCTCTTATTCAGGGTGAGGGTCCGGATTAATGTGAGCAATCTGTATGTACAGGGTGTGGGAAACGTATAAGATAGGCTCTTATTCAGGGTGAAGGTCCTGATTAATGTGTGCAATCTGTATGTACAGGGTGTGGGAAACATATAAGATAGGCTCTTATTCAGGGTGAAGGTCCGGATTAATGTGAGCAATCTGTATGTGCAGGGTGTGGGAAACATATAAGATAGGCTCTTATTCAGGGTGAAGGTCTGGATTAATGTGAGCAATCTGTATGTACAGGGTGTGGGAAACATATAAGATAGGCTCTTATTCAGGGTGAAGGTCCGGATAAATGTGAGCAATCTGTATGTACAGGGTGTGGGAAACATACAAGATAGGCTCTTATTCAGAGTGAAGGTCCGGATTAATGTGGGCAATCTGTATGTACAGGGTGTGGGAAACATATAAGATAGGTTCTTATTCAGGGTGAAGGTCCGGATTAATGTGAGCAATCTGTATGTACAGGGTGTGGGAAACATATAAGATAGGCTCTTATTCAGGGTGAAGGTCCGGATTAATGTGGGCAATCTGTATGTACAGGGTGTGGGAAACATATAAGATAGGCTCTTATTCAGGGTGAAGGTCCGGATTAATGTGAGCAATCTGTATGTACAGGGTGTGGGAAACATATAAGATAGACTCTTATTCAGGGTGAAGGTCCGGATTAATGTGAGCAATCTGTATGTACAGGGTGTGGGAAACATATAAGATAGACTCTTATTTAGGGTGAAGGTCCGGATTAATGTGAGCAATCTGTATGTACAGGATGTGGGAAACATATAAGATAGGCTCTTATTCAGGGTGAGGGTCTGGATTAATGTGAGCAATCTGTATGTACAGGGGGGAAACATATAAGATAGGCTCTTATTCAGGGTGAAGGTCCGGATTAATGTGAGCAATCTGTATGTACAGGGGGAAACATATAAGATAGGCTCTTATTCAGGGTGAGGGTCTGGATTAATGTGAGCAATCTGTATGTACATGGGGGAAACATATAAGATAGGCTCTTATTCAGGGTGAAGGTCCTGATTAATGTGTGCAATCTGTATGTACAGGGTGTGGGAAACATATAAGATAGGCTCTTATTCAGGGTGAAGGTCTGGATTAATGTGAGCAATCTGTATGTACAGGGGGGAAACATACAAGATAGGCTCTTATTCAGAGTGAAGGTCCGGATTAATGTGAGCAATCTGTATGTACAGGGTGTGGGAAACATATAAGATAGGCTCTTATTCAGGGTGAAGGTCCGGATTAATGTGAGCAATCTGTATGTACAGGGTGTGGGAAACATATAAGATAGGCTCTTATTCAGGGTGAAGGTCCTGATTAATGTGTGCAATCTGTATGTACAGGGTGTGGGAAACATATAAGATAGGCTCTTATTCAGGGTGAAGGTCCGGATTAATGTGAGCAATCTGTATGTGCAGGGTGTGGGAAACATATAAGATAGGCTCTTATTCAGGGTGAAGGTCCGGATTAATGTGAGCAATCTGTATGTACAGGGTGTGGGAAACATATAAGATAGGCTCTTATTCATAGTGAAGGTCCGGATTAATGTGAGCAATCTGTATGTGCAGGGTGTGGGAAACATATAAGATAGGCTCTTATTCAGGGTGAAGGTCCGGATTAATGTGGGCAATCTGTATGTACAGGGTGGGGGAAACATACAAGATAGGCTCTTATTCAGGGTGAAGGTCCGGATTAATGTGGACAATCTGTATGTACAGGGTGTGGGAAACATATAAGATAGGCTCTTATTCAGGGTGAGGGTCCGGATTAATGTGAGCATTCTGTATGTACAGGGTGTGGGAAACATATAAGATAGGCTCTTATTCAGAGTGAAGGTCCGGATTAATGTGAGCAATCTGTATGTACAGGGTGTGGGAAACATATAAGATAGGCTCTTATTCAGGGTGAAGGTCCGGATTAATGTGAGCAATCTGTATGTACAGGGTGTGGGAAACATATAAGATAGACTCTTATTCAGGGTGAAGGTCCGGGTTAATGTGAGCAATCTGTATGTACAGGGGGGGAAACATATAAGATAGGCTCTTATTCAGGGTGAAGGTCCTGATTAATGTGTGCAATCTGTATGTACAGGGTGTGGGAAACATATAAGATAGGCTCTTATTCAGGGTGAAGGTCCGGATTAATGTGAGCAATCTGTATGTGCAGGGTGTGGGAAACATATAAGATAGGCTCTTATTCAGGGTGAAGGTCCGGATTAATGTGAGCAATCTGTATGTACAGGGTGTGGGAAACATATAAGATAGGCTCTTATTCATAGTGAAGGTCCGGATTAATGCGAGCAATCTGTATGTGCAGGGTGTGGGAAACATATAAGATAGGCTCTTATTCAGGGTGAAGGTCCGGATTAATGTGGGCAATCTGTATGTACAGGGTGGGGGAAACATACAAGATAGGCTCTTATTCAGGGTGAAGGTCCGGATTAATGTGGACAATCTGTATGTACAGGGTGTGGGAAACATATAAGATAGGCTCTTATTCAGGGTGAGGGTCCGGATTAATGTGAGCATTCTGTATGTACAGGGTGTGGGAAACATATAAGATAGGCTCTTATTCAGAGTGAAGGTCCGGATTAATGTGAGCAATCTGTATGTACAGGGTGTGGGAAACATATAAGATAGGCTCTTATTCAGGGTGAAGGTCCGGATTAATGTGAGCAATCTGTATGTACAGGGTGTGGGAAACATATAAGATAGACTCTTATTCAGGGTGAAGGTCCGGATTAATGTGAGCAATCTGTATGTACAGGGTGTGGGAAACATATAAGATAGGCTCTTATTCAGGGTGAGGGTCCGGATTAATGTGAGCATTCTGTATGTACAGGGTGTGGGAAACATATAAGATAGGCTCTTATTCAGAGTGAAGGTCCGGATTAATGTGAGCAATCTGTATGTACAGGGTGTGGGAAACATATAAGATAGGCTCTTATTCAGGGTGAAGGTCCGGATTAATGTGAGCAATCTGTATGTACAGGGTGTGGGAAACATATAAGATAGACTCTTATTCAGGGTGAAGGTCCGGATTAATGTGAGCAATCTGTATGTACAGGGTGTGGGAAACATATAAGATAGGCTCTTATTCAGGGTGAGGGTCCGGATTAATGTGAGCATTCTGTATGTACAGGGTGTGGGAAACATATAAGATAGGCTCTTATTCAGAGTGAAGGTCCGGATTAATGTGAGCAATCTGTATGTACAGGGTGTGGGAAACATATAAGATAGACTCTTATTCAGGGTGAAGGTCCCTCCTAAAGACATGAAATTGCCTTTCAGAGTCCAGGGCCGGGTGATTCCCTGTGTTTGGGGAGGGGAGACCCTGGTGGGAGGAGCCCGGCATGCATCAATCCATTCTGATTGGCTGGCGTCACCCGGTAATCTATTCTGATTGGAGGAGAGTCTGCACATGCAACGTGGGATCACACACAGGGCCACACGGGATGCCCCAGACAAGCGGACCAAAACCCAGGTGCGTGGGAAAGATCTGAGTTTTGTTCTGCTTTAAAGTGGACCAAAACCTGGGATTTCCCCCTGCTGGGTATTGGATAACGTTACAGGGGCATCCCGTGTCGGATGAAAGGCAAGTTTTCCTGTCTCGCCTTGACTGGCGCCCCCACGGCGCATGCGCAGGCTCTCCTCCAATCAGCATTCAGTTCTGCGCATATTAATGAATGGATTGCCCAGCCACTTACACCGACCACCAGCTGTTCAGATAAGCTTGGCGGCGGGTGCGTGCGGCACAAGAGGGGTGCAGGGAAAGTACTGGGTGAACCGGGGGGTCACACAGCAGGACACCCCAAATCGGGATGCCCCATAATAATTTGAAACTTGACCCTGGAATCTTTTAGACTCCAGAGCCAGGTATGGTCTTTCAGAGTCCAGGGATGGCTGATTCTCTGTCTCTGGGGCATCCCAATTTGGGATGCCCGTAATTCAGCGTAAAAAAAGTTTATTTAGTATATAAGCCGTGGGTGTCACCGAGACCAGAAAAGTGGCGCCAGGGTCAGAGGCGCGGGGGCAATGGGTTACCCCCCCTCCTCCGGCCGCCTCAGCACAAAGCCGCCCCCCCCCCCCCCCTGCGCCGCCGGCCCGCGCACAAAGCCAGAGGTCAGCGCCGGATTATCCGAGCAAAAAAAAATAAAATTCCCAGCAGTTGTCGGCCATTGTTGTTTTTGGAAGCGGTCGGCGTCCTCGTCCGCACTTTGGACCCGGAGGGGGGCCCCTCTCCTGCGCGCAGTCCTGCTGGATCGCGAGCCCGCCGCTAGGTAAGTGCCTGGGACGGCGACATATTTTAGGGGGCGTCCGGCTTTATTTTAGCTCTGACATCGGCCGTGGCGCTGTACAAAAGGTTACGCAGGCAGCTGAGTGCCCCCAAGGTATGGCTTCGCCGAATCCGACCTCTGTCGCGTCGCCGTTTAATGTGAATGGTGGCAGCATGAGCCGTAGCGCTGTACAAAGGGAATAAATAGCGCTGCAGACTTAAAACAGGGGTAGAGAGGACCTTGCCCCAGGAGCTTGCAATCTAAGTGATGGGAATTACAGGCGGCAGCGCGCCCTGGTCAGGTGGGGGGTGGGGCTCGTCGGGCCGGGGCGATTTTTATTCGCTGCTTTTGTGGCTGCCAACGAGGTCCAATTTAGAGGTGGGGGTCGGGATCCGGTTTAGAAGTGAGGGTCGGGTGTCGTGGTCCAGCTTAGAGGTGGAGTCGGGGTCCAGCTTAGAGGTGGAGTCGGGGTCCAGCTTAGAGGTGGAGTCGGGGTCCAGCTTAGAGGTGGAGTCGGGGTCCAGCTTAGAGTTGGGGTCGGGGTCCAGCTTAGAGGTGGAGTCGGGGTCCAGCTTAGAGGTGGAGTCGGGGTCCAGCTTAGAGGTGGAGTCGGGGTCCAGCTTAGAGGTGGAGTCGGGGTCCAGCTTAGAGGTGGAGTCGGGGTCCAGCTTAGAGTTGGGGTCGGGGTCCAGCTTAGAGGTGGGGTCGGGGTCCAGCTTAGAGGTGGGGTCGGGGTCCAGCTTAGAGGTGGGGTCGGGGTCCAGTTTAGAGGTGGGGTCGGGGTCCAGTTTAGAGGTGGGGTCGGGGTCCAGTTTAGAGGTGGGGTCGGGGTCCAGTTTAGAGGTGGGGTCAGGGTCCAGTTTAGAGGTGGGGTCAGGGTCCAGTTTAGAGGTGGGGTCAGGGTCCAGTTTAGAGGTGGAGTCAGGGTCCAGTTTAGAGGTGGAGTCGGGGTCCAGTTTAGAGGTGGAGTCAGGGTCCAGGTTAGAGGTGGAGTCAGGGTCCAGGTTAGAGGTGGAGTCAGGGTCCAGGTTAGAGGTGCAGTCAGGGGTCCAGTTTAGAGGTGGGGTCCGGGTCCAGTTTAGAGGTGGGGTCAGGGTCCAGTTTAGAGGTGGGGTCAGGGTCCAGGTTAGAGGTGGAGTCAGCGTCCAGGTTAGAGGTGGAGTCAGCGTCCAGGTTAGAGGTGCAGTCAGGGGTCGGGTTTAGAGATGGGGTCGGCATCCAGTTTAGAGGTGGGGTCCGGGGGTCTGGTTAAGAGTTCATTGGGTTCATGGGGTGAGGTTTGGAGGTCAGACAAGGTTCCGTTTTTTTTAAGGGTTCAGTTTGGGGTTTGGATCAGGGTTTATACATAGGTTTGAGGTTTGTGTTGGGGGTCAGGGTTTAGGGGTGTAATGGGGCATTTTGGTGAAGTTTCAGAGGTTACATTTGCATTTGTGTCAGGGGTTAGGATGGTCGGGTGGGTGGGAACCAGGGGTTAGGATGGTCGGGTGGAGGTCAGGGGTTAGGATGGTCGGGTGGGGGTCAGGGGTTAGGATGGTCGGGTGGGGGTCAGTGGTTAGGATGGCTGGGTGGGTAGGGGTCAGGGGTTAGGATGGTCGGGTGGAGGTCAGGGGTTAGGATGGTCGGGTGGAGGTCAGGGGTTAGGATGGTCGGGTGGGGGTCAGTGGTTAGGATGGCTGGGTGGGTAGGGGTCAGGGGTTAGGATGGTCGGGTGGGGGTCAGGGGTTAGGATGGTCGGGTGGAGGTCAGGGGTTAGGATGGTCGGGTGGAGGTCAGGGGTTAGGATGGTCAGGTGGGGGTCAGGGGTTAGGATGGTCAGGTGGGGGTCAGGGGTTAGGATGGTCGGGTGGGGGTCAGGGGTTAGGATGGTCAGGTGGGGGTCAGGGGTTAGGATGGTCGGGTGGGGGTCAGGGGTTAGGATGGTCAGGTGGGGGTCAGGGGTTAGGATGGTCGGGTGGGGGTCAGGGGTTAGGATGGTCAGGTGGGGGTCAGGGGTTAGGATGGCTGGGTGGGTGGGGGTCAGGGGTTAGGATGGTCAGGTGGGGGTCAGGGGTTAGGATGGTCGGGTGGGGGGTCAGGGGTTAGGATGGTCGGGTGGGGGGTCAGGGGTTAGGATGGTCGGGTGGGGGGTCAGGGGTTAGGATGGTCGGGTGGGGATCAGGGGTTAGGATGGTCGGGTGGGGGTCAGGGGTTAGGATGGTCGGGTGGGGGTCAGGGGTTAGGATGGTCGGGTGGGGGTCAGGGGTTAGGATGGTCGGGTGGGGGGTCAGGGGTTAGGATGGTCGGGTGGGGGTCAGGGGTTAGGATGGTCGGGTGGGGGTCAGGGGTTAGGATGGTTGGGTGGGGGTCAGGGGTTAGGATGGTCGGGTGGGGGTCAGGGGTTAGGATGGTCGGGTGCGGGTCAGGGGTTAGGATGGTCGGGTGGGGGTCAGGGGTTAGGATGGTCGGGTGGGGGGTCAGGGGTTAGGATGGTCGGGTGGGGGGTCAGGGGTTAGGATGGTCGGGTGGGGGGTCAGGGGTTAGGATGGTCGGGTGGGGGGTCAGGGGTTAGGATGGTCGGGTGGGGGTCAGGGGTTAGGATGGTCGGGTGGGGGGTCAGGGGTTAGGATGGTCGGGTGGGGGTCAGGGGTTAGGATGGTCGGGTGGGGGTCAGGGGTTAGGATGGTCGGGTGGGGGGTCAGGGGTTAGGATGGTCGGGTGGGGGTCATGGGTTAGGATGGTCGGGTGGGGGTCAGGGGTTAGGATGGTCGGGTGGGGGGTCAGGGGTTAGGATGGTCGGGTGCGGGTCAGGGGTTAGGATGGTCGGGTGGAGGGTCAGGGGTTAGGATGGTCGGGTGGGGGGTCAGGGGTTAGGATGGTCGGGTGCGGGTCAGGGGTTAGGATGGTCGGGTGGGGATCAGGGGTTAGGATGGTCGGGTGGGGGTCAGGGGTTAGGATGGTCGGGTGGGGGTCAGGGGTTAGGATGGTCGGGTGGGGGTCAGGGGTTAGGATGGTCAGGTGGGGGGTCAGGGGTTAGGATGGCTGGGTGGGGGTCAGGGGTTTGGATGGTCGGGTGGAGGTCAGGGGTTTGGATGGCTGGGTGGGGGTCAGGGGTTTGGATGGTCGGGTGGAGGTCAGGGGTTTGGATGGTCAGGTGGGGGGTCAGGGGTTAGGATGGCTGGGTGGGGGTCAGGGGTTTGGATGGTCGGGTGGAGGTCAGGGGTTTGGATGGTCAGGTGGGGGGTCAGGGGTTAGGATGGCTGGGTGGGGGGTCAGGGGTTAGGATGGTCGGGTGGGGGTCAGGGGTTAGGATGGTCGGGTGGGGGTCAGGGGTTTGGATGGTCAGGTGGGGGGTCAGGGGTTAGGATGGCTGGGTGGGGGTCAGGGGTTTGGATGGTCGGGTGGAGGTCAGGGGTTAGGATGGTCAGGTGGAGGTCAGGGGTTAGGATGGTCGGGTGGGGGGTCAGGGGTTAGGATGGTCGGGTGGGGGTCAGGGGTTAGGATGGTCGGGTGGGGATCAGGGGTTAGGATGGTCGGGTGGGGGTCAGGGGTTAGGATGGTCGGGTGGGGGTCAGGGGTTAGGATGGTCGGGTGGGGGTCAGGGGTTAGGATGGTCGGGTGGGGGGTCAGGGGTTAGGATGGTCGGGTGGGGGTCAGGGGTTAGGATGGTCGGGTGGGGGTCATGGGTTAGGATGGTCGGGTGGGGGTCAGGGATTAGGATTTAATGATTGGCATTTTCGGGCTGGGTTGGGCGTCGGGCTCAGGTAAAGGTGCTGAGGTTAGATTTTGGGGTCAGGCACAGGGATCAGGTTTCGGGATTTGATGAGGTGCCAAGGTCGGGAATAAATTGTCAGGGCCTGTGTTAGATTAGGGTTAGTTTAGGGGTCGGGATTAGATCAGACATCAGGGTTGGGATTAGATTAGGTGTGTGGGGGGGATCGGAATTAGATCAGGCGTCAGATTTGGGATTATATTAGGTGTGGGTGGATTAGATTAGGTGTGGGGGGATTAGGATTAGATTAGGCATCAGATTTGGGATTATATTAGGTGTGGGGGGATTAGATTAGGTGTGGGGGGATTAGGATTAGATCAGGCGTCAGATCTGGGATTAGATTAGTGTGGGGGGGATCAGGATTAGATCAGGCGTCAGGTCTGGAATTAGATTAGGTGTGGGGATATCAGGATTATATCAGATGTTAGATCTAGGATAAGATTAGGTTTGGGGGGATCGGGATTAGATCAGGTGTCATATCTGAGATTAGATTAGGTGTCAGATCTGGGATTAGATCAGGTGTGGGGGGGGGGTCGGGATTAGATCAGGCATCAGATTCGGGATTAGATTAGGTGTGGGGGAGATCGGGATTAGATCAGGCATCAGATTTAGGATTAGATTAGGTGTGGGGGAGATCGGGATTAGATCAGGCATCAGATTTAGGATTAGATTAGGTGTGGGGAATCGGGATTAGATCAGGCGTCAGATCTGGGATATCAGGTGTGGGGGGGATCGGGATTAGATCAGGCATCAGATTTAGGATTAGATTAGGTGTGGGGAATCGGGATTAGATCAGGCGTCAGATCTGGGATATCAGGTGTGGGGGGGATCGGGATTAGATCAGGCATCAGATCTGGGATATCAGGTGTGGGGAGATCAGGATTAGATCAGACGTGAGATCTGGGATTAGATTAGGTATGGGGAGATTAGGATCATATCAGGCATACTAACAATTAGGTATGCACTGCTCACAATAATATACCGGGTGCTAGCTACAGGGACACCAATAACATACTACTACTCAACTACAGGTGAAGCTCCAGGGCTAGCCCACCATTGTGTCCTCATATATCAAGCTGCACACCATTACTTCATGTAATAAATCAATTTATTAATCAAATAATTCATCCAATAATTCACATACAAAAACACACATCAAAAATTAAAAAACATATAATTAAAACCCCAAGTGGGGAGGAACTCCAGGGCTAAAATAATCTGCAGTCACTCACATACAATATCAGAGCAACTCTTTAAATTTAGTTGAAGTAATTCTAAAATTCATTGAAATCAACCAATATATAGCCTCTGACGTTTGTAGGACAGGATGTGAAGTGCCTGTGCAATCTAAAATCTATAGTAAATAATATAGTGAATACAACTCCATATTGAGTTGCAATATAAACATGTGCAAAACTACAAATAACCAACTAAAGTGCCTTCAAAGGTGCATAAAGTGCCTAAGTGCTAACATGCATTAATTAATCTAAATAGTGCCTCTCTTTGTCTCCAGAAACGTCAGGGATACACATCAGGAATCCATTATATCAGCAATTATCTAATGATCACAGTATCACATAGCAGCCCAATTCCTCCCCACTTACCTCCTCACCTACACGCTGCGTGGAACAGGTCCACTTCTCCTGGGTGTAGGATAAGATTAGGTTTGGGGGGATCGGGATTAGATCAGGTGTCATATCTGAGATTAGATTAGGTGTCAGATCTGGGATTAGATCAGGTGTGGGGGGGGGGTCGGGATTAGATCAGGCATCAGATTCGGGATTAGATTAGGTGTGGGGGAGATCGGGATTAGATCAGGCATCAGATATGGGATTAGATTAGGTGTGGGGGAGATCGGGATTAGATCAGTCATCAGATTTAGGATTAGACTGGGTGTGGGGAATCGGGATTAGATCAGGCGTCAGATCTGAGATTAGATTAGGCATCAAATCTGGGATTAGATCAGGTGTGGGGGGATCAGGATTAGATCAGGCATCAGATTTGGGATTATATTAGGTGTGGGGGAGATCGGGATTAGATCAGGCATCAGATTTGGGATTATATTAGGTGTGGGGGAGATCGGGATTAGATCAGGCATCAGATTTGGGATTAGATTAGGTGTGGGGGAGATCGGGATTAGATCAGGCGTCAGATCTGAGATTAGATTAGGCGTCAGATCTGGGATTAGATCAGGTGTAGGGGGCGGGATTAGATCAGGTGTCTGGATTAGATCAGATGTCAGGGGTTAGGATTAGATCAGGCGTCGGGATTAAATCAGGCGTCAGATTTGGAATTAGATCAGGTGTGGGAGGATCAGGATTAGATCAGGCGTCAGATTCGGGATTAGATGTTCAGGTCAGGATTAGGAGTCAGGAATAAATTAGATGTCAGGGTCGGCATTAGATTAGGGGTCAGGATTATATCAGGTGCCGGGAAACCGGATGAGGGGTCAGGTAAGGATCACATTGCACCTGGCAGATGTAACGAGCTGTTTTCACCTTTATCCTCTATGGAGCATTTCTGCACCACGTTCACTGGATTTAATATTTATCCTGGAGTTGGGCAGGTGCCAGATTGGGATTAAACATAAACCAGCCCTGGCACCTGTCCTGAGCAGCGGAGCTTTAAAGTGGACCAACACCCACAAGTGATCGGCCCGGGAATCTATAAAATTCCGGGCCGATCACCTCCCTCCCCGCGGGACATCCGAGATCGGGATGTCCCGCGGGGTGAAACCCCCCCAAACACCCCAAACTCCTTACCTTATCTTCCCCTCTAGACATGCGCGCGCCCGCGCCGGCCGTCTGTGAATGGCCGGCGCGGGCTCGCGCGCGTCAAGAGTGACGCGCGGGAGGCGGCGGCGGAGGAGCCGCTTGTCAGCCGGCGCGGGGAGAGGTGAGTTTTTCGGGGGGTTTCACACAGCGGGGCACCCCGATCGGGGGTGCCCCACCGAAGTGGACCAAGACCCAGGATAGTCAAAATCCTGGGTGTTGGTCCACTTTAAAGGAACAGACCTGTGTAAAACTTTGTTCAAAACCACACAGTGACCACTAGAGGGAGCGCGCCCCTACATCACACTAAGCAGAAGGAGCTCATGATGGCAGTGTGCTCCCTCTAGTGGTCAGTGTGCAGTGTGATGGAGGGTGTAATACACACACTGACCAATCTCCTACGCTTTACCTTGACCCCTCCTCCACTCCTACGCCTCACCTTGACCTTTCTTCCTCTCCTACGTCTCACCTTGGCCCCTCCTCCACTCCTACGCCTCACCTTGACCTTTCTTCCTCTCCTACGTCTCACCTTGGCCCCTCCTCCACTCCTACGTCTCACCTTGGCCCCTCCTCCACTCCTACGTCTCACCTTGGCCCCTCCTCCACTCCTACGTCTCACCTTGACCCCCTCCTCCACTCCTCCGCCTCACCTTGACCCCCTCCTACGCCTCTCCTTGACCCCCTCCTGCGCCTCTCCTTGACCCCCGCCTACGCCTCTCCTTGACCCCCTCCTACGCCTCTCCTTGACCCCCTCCTACGCCTCTCTTTGACCCCCTCCTCCGCCTCTCCTTGACCCCTCCTCTGCGCCTACGCCTCTCCTTGACCCCTCCTCTGCGCCTACGCCTCTCCTTGACCCCTCCTCCGCGCCTACGCCTCTCCTTGACCCCCTCCTTCGCGCCTACGCCTCTCCTTGACCCCCTCCTCCGCGCCTACACCTCTCTTTGACCCCCTCCTTCACTCCTTTGCCTCTCCTTCACCCCCTGACCCCCTCCTACGCCTCACCCTGACCCCCTCCTACGCCTCACCTGGACTCCCTCCTATGCCTCTCCTTGACCCCCTCCTCCGCGCCTACGCCTCTCCTTGACCCCCTCCTCCGCGCCTACGCCTCTCCTTGACCCCCTCCTCCGCGCCTACACCTCTCCTTGACCCCCTCCTCCGCGCCTACACCTCTCCTTGACCCCCTCCTCCGCGCCTACACCTCTCCTTGACCCCCTCCTCCGCCTCTCCTTGACCCCCTCCTCCGCTTCTTGACCCCCTCCTCCGCCTCTCCTTGACCCCCTCCTCCGCCTCTCCTTGACCCCCTCCTCCGCCTCTCCTTGACCCCCTCCTCCGCCTCTCCTTGACCCCCTCCTCCGCCTCTCCTTGACCCCCTCCTCCGCCTCTCCTTGACCCCCTCCTCCGCCTCTCCTTGACCCCCTCCTCCGCCTCTCCTTGACCCCCTCCTCCGCCTCTCCTTGACCCCCTCCTCCGTGCCTACGCCTCTCTTTGACCCCCTCCTCCACTCCTACGCCTCTCCTTGACTCCCTCCTCCACTCCTACGCCTCTTTGACCCCCTCCTCCACTCCTTTGCCTCTCCTTCACCCCCCTGACCCCCTCCTACGCCTCACCCTGACCCCCTCCTACGCCTCACCCTGACCCCTTCCTACGCCTCACCTTGACCCCCTCCTATGCGCCTATGCCTCTCCTTGACCCCCTCCTCCGTCTCTCCTTGACCCCCTCCTCCGCGCCTACGCCTCTCCTTGACCCCCTCCTCCACACCTACGCCTCTCCTTGACCCCCTCCTCCACACCTACGCCTCTCCTTGACCCCCTCCTCCACACCTACGCCTCTCCTTGACCCCCTCCTCCGCGCCTACGCCTCTCCTTGACCCCTCCTCCACTCCTACGCCTCACCTTGGCCCCTCCTCCACTCCTACGCCTCACCTTGGCTCCTCCTCCACTCCTACGCCTCACCTTGGCCCCTCCTCCACTCCTATGACTCATATTCACCCCTTCCTCTCCCACGCTTCACCTTGACCTCTTCCTTCTCTGCTATGCTTTACCCCTCCTCTACTATTCCTCACTTTGACCTCTTTCTTTCCTGAAACTCTCCTTGACCCTTTCCCCCTCCTGCTCCACATCCTAGCCCCTTATACATCTCCTGTGCCTCACCTTTACTCCTTCTTCACCTCATCTTGACCCCTTCTCTTCACCCGTGCCTCTCCTTGACCTCTCCCCTCTTTTCTGTGGGTCACCTTGACTCCTCCCCCTAACCTCACTTTGACCCCTCCCCTGTGCCTGACCTCTCTGCCTCACCTTGACCCCTTCTTCTCTCCTACATCTCACCTTGACCCCTTCACTCTCTTCTACACATCATCAATGACCCCTTCCCCCCTCACCTTGACCCCTCCTCCTCTCCTATGCCTCACCTTGACAACTCCTCACCTATCCCTCACCTTGACCCCTTCCCCGTATCCTGCACCTCACCTCGAGCCCCTTCCCAAACTTACCTTGATCCCCTATCCCTCTCCTGCTCTTCACCTTGACCCCTCCTCTCCTATGCCTCCCGTTGACCTTTCCCCCTTCTCCTGCTCCTCACCTTGACCCCTTCTTTCTGCCTATGCTTCCCCGTGATCTCTTCCCTTCTGCTCAACCCCTTGACCCCTCCTTGCAGCACCACCATGTTTTCTGCAGCTTCTTGACCATGAGGAGCAATGGCACACCTCCACCCTCAACAAGCACTAACATCCCATTAATAACCATAGTCAAATAGTAAGAGAAGAAGAGGAGGTTTATATTTGCATATATTATAATAACTTTGCATTTCATCGTATCACAAGATGCGGCCTTAGAAAACACTCAGACACCTCTCAGACTCTTCTCTACATATGTTCCAGGTAATTAAAATGTGCAATTTACGCAATCGCCTGCTGCTGCTGAATCAGTCCAGTTCCAGGCAACAAGTGAAGTCCCTGAGCTATAGATAATCCCCTGCAGCTAGATTCCGGGGGGTTCCTACGTGGGGGCGCACCCACATCCTGAGTCTGGGGGTTAGCGGTCTTCTTTTTCTTCTGCTGAAACGTCAAGTGAACCTGCAGGTACCGGCGAAGCCCCGGCCTAATGCGCAGGCTTCGCTTCTTATGTCTCAGGAACACGATCCCGGACGAGCCCCCAAATTGCAGCACAGGCTCGTGAATGATGAGGCGGATCATTATGCGCCTCTGATAACACAAGCTTGCGGAGATTTTCCTTTAATTAACCAACTCTGGAGTCTACCCCGCTCTTGTGTTCACTGCTTCTAGTTCATGACTCCTCCCCTTATAAATGACTCCTCCCCCATGTCTCACAAGCTCCATGTACCCATTATTCCCCCTCCTCATATGCCTCTATCTGCCTTTTGTTTACTGACCCATCGCCCACTGACCACTAGAGGGAGCACACTGCCATCATGAGCTCCTTCTGCTTAGTGTGCTCCCTCTAGTGGTCAGTGTGTGTATTACACCCTCCATCACACTGCACACTGACCACTAGAGGGAGCACTGCCATCATGAGCTTCTTCTGCTTAGTGTGATGTAGGATCAAGCTACCTCTTGTGGTCAGTGTGTGGTATTACACCCACTATCACACTGCACACTGACTACTGACTACACACTAAGCAGAAGGGGCTCATGATGGCAGTGTGCTCCCTCTATTGGTCAGTGTGACAGCGGGTGTAGCACCACACACTGACCACTAGAGGGAGCGTGCTCCTGCATCACACTAAGCAGAAGGAGCTCATGATGGCAGTATGCTCCCTCTAGTGGTCAGTGTGCAGTGTGATGGAGGGTGTAATACACACACTGACCACTAGAGGGAGCGTGCTCCTGCATCACACTAAGCAGAAGGAGCTCATGATGGCAGTGTGCTCCCTCTAGTGGTCAGTGTGCAGTGTGATGGAGGGTGTAATACACACACTGACCACTAGAGGGAGCGCACCCCTACATCACACTAAGCAGAAGGAGCTCATGATGGCAGTGTGCTCCCTCTAGTGGTCAGTGTGTAGTGTGATGGAGGGTGTAATACACACACTGACCACTAGAGGGAGCGCGCTCCTACATCACACTAAGCAGAAGGAGCTCATGATGGCAGTGTGCTCCCTTTAGTGGTCAGTGTGCAGTGTGATGGAGGGTGTAATACACACACTGACCACTAGAGGGAGCGCACTCCTACATCACACTAAGCAGAAGGAGCTCATGATGGCAGTGTGCTCCCTCTAGTGGTCAGTGTGCAGTGTGATGGAGGGTGTAAAACACACACTGACCACTAGAGGGAGCGCGCTCCTACATCACACTAAGCAGAAGGAGCTCATGATGGCAGTGCTCCCTCTAGTGGTCAGTGTGCAGTGTGATGGAGGGTGTAATACACACACTGACCACTAGAGGGAGCGCGCTCCTACATCACACTAAGCAGAAGGAGCTCATGATGGCAGTGTGCTCCCTCTAGTGGTCAGTGTGCAGTGTGATGGAGGGTGTAAAACACACACTGACCACTAGAGGGAGCGCTCCTACATCACACTAAGCAGAAGGGGCTCATGATGGCAGTGCTCCCTCTAGTGGTCAGTGTGCAGTGTGATGGAGGGTGTAAAACACACACTGACCACTAGAGGGAGCGCGCTCCTACATCACACTAAGCAGAAGGAGCTCATGATGGCAGTGCTCCCTCTAGTGGTCAGTGTGCAGTATGACAGCGGGTGTAATACATACACTGACCACTAGAGGAAGCAGAAGGAGCTCATGATGGCAGTGTGCTCCCTCTAGTGGTCAGTGTGCAACATGACAGCGACACACTTTTGAAACTTGCTATATCAGTTGCTGATGACTTCCTGCAGATGACCTGGCTCCGCCTCCAAGTAATTCTGGCATTTCCTTCTGGGCAGTCTCTGGTCCACAAGCCTTAGTTGGTCCTTATTAGTTAGGCAACAGTACAAAAAAATATCAGGCTTTCAATAGAAACAACTAGAACGTTGCAACGGTCTATTCTCATGGAGATGGCGGCGCCATCTTGGTCTTTGGGAGAGGCAGGCTCCTCTGGAAGTTCCCTCAAGGCTTCAGAGGGGATGCTCGCCTTCCTAATCATGCTCCCCCTAGTGGTCAGGATCATTCATAGTTTCCCCATTGGCAACAGTTTATTCTCATGGAGATGCCGGCACCATCTTGGTCCTTGGGAGAGGCAGGCTCCTCTGGAAGTTCCTTCAAGGCACCATCTTGGTCTTTGGGAGAAGCAGGCTCCTTTGGAAGTTCCTTCGAGGTTTCAGAGGGGATGCTCACCTTCCTAATCATGCTCCCCCTAGTGGTCAGGATCATTAATGGTTTCCCCAATTGCGACAGTCTATTCTTATGAGGATGCCAGCACCATCTTGGTGCCTGGCAGAGTCAGGCTCCTCTGAAAGTTCCTTCAAGGCACCATCTTGGTCTTCAGGATAGGCAGGCTCCTCTGGAAGTTCCCTCAAGGCTTCAGAGGGGATGCTCGCCTTCCTAATCATGCTCCCCCTAGTGGTCAGGATCATTCATAGTTTCCCCATTGGCAACAGTTTATTCTCATGGAGATGCCGGCACCATCTTGGTCCTTGGGAGAGGCAGGCTCCTCTGGAAGTTCCTTCAAGGCACCATCTTGGTCCTTGGGAGAGGCAGGCTCCTCTGGAAGTTCCTTCAAGGCTTCAGAGGGGTTGCTCACCTTCCTAATCATGCTCCCCCTAGTGGTCAGTATTATTCATAGCTTCCCCAAATGCAAAGGTCTATTCTCATGGAGATGACCATCTTGGTCTTTGAGAGAAGTAGGCTCCTCTGGAAGTTCCTTGGGTTGCTGACCTTCTTAATCATGCTCCCCCTAGTGGTCAGTACCATTCATTGTTTCCCCATTGGCGACAGTCTATTCTCATGAGGATGCCGACATCATCTTGGTCCTTGGGAGAGGCAGGCTCCTCTGGAAGTTCCTTCAAGGCACCATCTTGGTCTTTGGGAGAAGCAGGCTCCTTTGGAAGATCCTTGGGTTGCTCAGCTTCCTAATCATACTCCCCCTAGTGGTCAGTTTCATTTATAGTTTCCCCAGTTGCGACAGTCTATTCTCATGGAGATACCAGCGCCATCTTGGTCCCTGGAGAGTCAGGCTCCTCTGAAGGTTCACTCAATGCTTCAGAGGGGACAGGTCTGCAGCAATCCCGATCCACTCGGGGAGGAAGGCGGCTTCGTAATGAAAAAGAGTCAGGAACCTGGATTCGGGGAGCGTGAAGTTGGTGAGGTAGATTGTTTCTCCTCCGACCAGGTAACCGACCCAGAAACCAAAGGTGCCGACGGTCATGATGGTGTGGTTGCAGCTGGCTAGCAGGGTGAAGTCCTTGCCCGGCGTGGCCTCGTTACCGTCCCCCGAGAAGTAGACGTCCCCCCGGGAGCTGTCGATGTTCTCCTTGCACCACTCCATCCCGTTGCTGGCCACCACGAAGACGGGTTGAGCGTATTTGTTCCGGAAGTAAGCCATGGCCTTCTCCAGATACCCCCGATCGGCGATGACTCCCTTCCAAACCTCCGGCATGACCGTCACGTAGTCTCCCCGCCGCACATGGATCCCGATAAAGGTGACATTCTTCCTGTCGCCCCTAATCCTCTCTAAGACTTGGTTGGCCTCGTTCTTCAGGTAGTCGTGAATTCTAAAGTCCCTCCGGATGTCGTCGCGGAGGTGGTGAAAGAAGGTCCACGAGCAGGGGTATCCGGTGAACCTGATGAAGTCTCCTTCGAGGTGGTTGTACTCCTCTGACATCCAGTCGTGGAGCCAGTAATCCTTAAACGGGACGCGGGCGGCCACGTTGTCGTGCAGGACGGGCATGGACACCTTGAAGATGGGCGCCAGGTAGTTGTACATGGACATGAGCTGGAAGGCTTGATGCCCGTTGGCTTTGGCCAAGGCGTACAGTGTGGCGTACTGGCCCATCTGGTTGCCCAGCCTGCCGTCGGGTTTGTAGGTCCAGATGCCGGTTTCTCCGGGCCGCGGCTCTGTGGGGAGGGACTTGTGGAGGGTCTTCATGAGGGACATGTTGGGGACGGGCTGCGGGACCGTGGGCTGGTTGTCGGGGTAGCTCAGGCACTGCAGGCGCAGCTGCAGCTGGTACGTTAACGAGAAGACGAGGATGCAGAGGAAGATGCAGGCGAAGAGGGCGATTTTCTTCCTCCTCCCGGGCGACTCAGTCTTCACCTGGTCCTGAATCTTGGAGGGCAGGAGGGGCTTCTCCATGGTGGACCCCGGACCTGTCAAGAGAACAGAAACACGGGGTGAGTCTGGAGTGTTGGGGGGCAGAGAAGAACTAGGCCCAGACGGGCAACACCCAACATCCTATTTTCACGACAAATCTGGAGATAGTAGGTAGGTGTCAGCAAATGGAGGAAATTGAGATTATGGATCGTCTTTGCTATTGATCCCATTTTTCCCTCCCCTCTATAAGCTTTCCCTCCCCTCCTCAGGTTCGTCCCTAATTTTATGGTTTATAAAATCATTGGTGTGTTATTTTCACGAGGCAGCTATAGTATTATGTATATATATTGTTAGGAGCACCTAACCAATTATAAGGCAGCTATAGTATTATGTATATATATTGTTAGGAGCACTTTACCAATTATAAAGGCAGCTATAGTATTATGTATATATATTGTTAGGAGCACTTTATCAGTTATAAGGCAGCTATAGTATTATGTATATATATTGTTAGGAGGACTTTATCAATTATAAGACAGCTATAGTATTATGTATATATATTGTTAGGAGCACTTTATCAATTATAAGACAGCTATAGTATTATGTATATATATTGTTAGGAGCACTTTACCAACTATAAGGCAGCTATAGTATTATGTATATATATTGTTAGGAGCACTTTACCAATTATAAGTTAGCTATAGTATTATGTATATATATTGTTAGGAGCACTTTACCAATTATAAGGCAGCTATAGTATTAAGTATATATATTGTTAGGAGCACTTTTTCAATTATAAGGCAGCTATAGTATTAAGTATATATATTGTTAGGAGCACTTTATCAATTATAAGACAGCTATAGTATTATGTATATATATTGTTAGGAGCACTTTACCAATTATAAGGCAGCTATAGTATTATGTATATATATTGTTAGGAGCACTTTACCAATTATAAGGTAGCTATAGTATTATGTATATATATTGTTAGGAGCACTTTTTCAATTATAAGGCAGCTATAGTATTAAGTATATATATTGTTAGGAGCACTTTATCAATTATAAGACAGCTATAGTATTATGTATATATATTGTTAGGAGCACTTTACCAATTATAAAGGCAGCTATAGTATTATGTATATATATATATATTGTTAGGAGCACTTTATCAATTATAAGACAGCTATAGTATTATGTATATATATTGTTAGGAGCACTTTTCCAATTATAAGGCAGCTATAGTATTATGTATATATATTGTTAGGAGCACTTTATCAATTATAAGACAGCTATAGTATTATGTATATATATTGTTAGGAGCACTTTACCAATTATAAGGCAGCTATAGTATTATGTATATATATTGTTAGGAGCACTTTACCAATTATAAGGTAGCTATAGTATTATGTATATATATTGTTAGGAGCACTTTACCAATTATAAGGCAGCTATAGTATTATGCATATATATTGTTAGGAGCACTTTACCAATTATAAGGTAGCTATAGTATTATGTATATATATTGTTAGGAGCACTTTACCAATTATAAGGCAGCTATAGTATTATGCATATATATTGTTAGGAGCACTTTACCAATTATAAGGTAGCTATAGTATTATGTATATATATTGTTAGTAGCACTTTACCAGTTATAAGGCAGCTATAGTAATATATATATATATATATTGTTAGGAGCACTTTACCAATTATAAGTTACTTTTCATATTTTTGCACAGGGCACTTTATAGCTCACATATGTATTATAACCATTATTGGAACTTATACATTTGATATATCAATGCACACTATTAACTTTTCTATGTGTGGGAGTATATTTATTTTCTAATTAGTAGATTGCACACTTTGCAGTGATTTGTTTATTAGCAAAATATATTTACATAGGGATCCATTTTGAAAAGTATCTTTTTCTTGATTGGTATTTATTTGTCCGCCGAAGGTATTTTATCCATATCTATCTATCTATCTCATATCTATCTATCTATCTATCTCATATCTATCTATCTATCTATCTATCTATCTATCTATCTATCTATCTATCTATCTCATATCTATCTATCTATCTATCTCATATCTATCTATCTCATATCTATCTATCTCATATCTATCTATCTATCTATCTATCTATCTCATATCTATCTATCTATCTATCTATCTATCTATCTATCTATCTATCTCATATCTATCTATCTATCTATCTCATATCTATCTATCTATCTATCTATCTATCTATCTATCTATCTATCTCATATCTATCTATCTATCTATCTTTATCTATCTATCTCATATCTATCTATCTATCTATCTCATATCTATCTATCTATCTATCTATCTATCTTTATCTATCTATCTATCTCATATCTATCTATCTATCTATCTATCCCATATCTATCTATCTATCTATCTATCTCATATCTATCTATCTATCTATCTATCTATCTATCTATCTATCTATCTATCTTTATCTATCTATCTATCTATCTATCTATCTATCTATCTATCTATCTCATATCTATCTATCTATCTCATATCTATCTATCTATCTATCTATCTCATATCTATCTATCTATCTATCTATCTATCTATCTATCTTTATCTATCTCATATCTATCTATCTCATATCTATCTATCTCATATCTATCTATCTCATATCTATCTATCTCATATCTATCTATCTCATATCTATCTATCTCATATCTATCTAACTCATATCTATCTATCTATCTATCTATCTATCTATCTATCTCATATCTATCTATCTCATATCTATCTATCTATCTATCTCATATCTATCTATCTCATATCTATCTATCTATCTATCTCATATCTATCTATCTATCTATCTATCTCATATCTATCTATCTATCTATCTATCTATCTATCTATCTATCTCATATCTATCTATCTCATATCTATCTATCTCATATCTATCTATCTATCTATCTATCTATCTCATATCTATCTATCTCATATCTATCTATCTATCTATCTCATATCTATCTATCTCATATCTATCTATCTATCTATCTATCTATCTATCTATCTATCTATCTATCTCATATCTATCTATCTATCTCATATCTATCTATCTATCTATCTATCTATCTATCTTTATCTATCTTTATCTATCTATCTATCTATCTATCTCTATCTATCTATCTCTATCTATCTATCTCTATCTATCTATCTATCTATCTATCTGAATATATCGATCAGAATATTGAATCCTCCTTTACGATGGCAGCTCCGCTAGATAACCCTAATGGATGTTCAGACAGAGATTTTATATTTTCTGACAAACGCAGACGACTTGCCCAATTGGATACTTTTTCTGTTCCAAAGAGTGATAATCAGGATTCATCTCAATCAAAGATGGATTTACACACTATGTTTAAACTACATGGTGACCTCCTGAACAAGGAGATGAGAATCTGGTGGGACATGTCTACTCTATCTAAGTATATAGATGAAAAGATGGTCCCTAGGGGACTAAGGATTAAAAAATTCCCGACATTTGAACTACCAGAGGACTTCAAAAATAGATGGAACAATGTCTTGACTGAAGCATCCATTGCCCTCATGAGTATTCTGGTGGAATATCAGGGACAAAGGCTCGATGACCTTCAGGCCTCCCTGGAAACTTCATCCACAGATTTGGAGGCTCACAAGTCCGCTCCTGATTTTGAGAAGATGTATCAGCAGATGCTGGACACTCAGGAAAAATTAGAGTCTACAGTAGTGAGTATCAAGAAAAGGAAATTTCAGAGAGACATGCAGGATTATTCTACCAACCGGGTGTATGATTGGCAATCCCGGGATCGTAAAAGATCTACTCCCAAGTCAATATTGAAAGGGGGTAACAAACCCAAGCGTGTGACTTTCCTCACCACGGACTCTGACTCTGACCATACAGACACAGAATCGACAACTAGATTCAACAAGCCATATTACAAGAAAGATAACAGGAGGAGATATCCTCCCAATACATTACCACGGGGTGAAAGTCAAGAGTGGGCCTCACCGCCATCATCTTCCTCCTCAAAATCTACCTCCTCTTTTTTAGCCAATCGCAATCGAGGTCAGAGCTCACAGATTATAACTCGGTCAAAATACAGAAGTCGTGTCGACGGGGAGGACGAAGACATAGACGTAATAAGGAAAGGCTCCCGCAGAGCTCGATTTTAGAATCACAGAATGTACTCAACCTGTCTAGTCAAGAACTTTCTCCTGCGGAACTGTCTTTGCTATCTAAGGGGCTGTCTTATGTCCCTGATGCGCATTTTGATCCTTTCAGGACATTGTTGGACGTTAATAAGTTCATACGTGCGCTCACATTAAAACGGCATTTTGCGGGGTCTTCTCCTCCTGGGGAGACCCATCTTAATGCAACTTTCTCACTTTCTGGTGATGATACATTTATTACCAATGATGGCACCTCTTCGGAGACCTTACATTCGATCGAGCCTTTAGAGTTCCAATCTTTTTCCACCACATGCAGAAATACAGACATAGAACAGCTACAACATGAATTAGGCCAAAAATCAGGCCTATCATGTGTGCTTATGCCAGCGCCCCTCAAGACACGGAACAGAGATTTTTACCCGGTCAATTCACGGGGGGATGTTTTGGCTATGTTCCAGGAGGTTATGGAGCGTGACATTGTGTCCCTTGCTAACACCATGAAAAAAGCTAAACATAACCCCTGTGCTAATGACCCCCATTTTTCCCTGGTCACGCCAGTCAGGCTGCAACAATCGAATCTAACTAAGTCAGAGATTAAAGCCTTATCCAACTTAAGAAAGAATGATAGCATAATTATCAGACAGGCGGATAAAGGGGGAAAGGTGGTCATTTTAGACAAAAATATGTATAGGAACGAGGCTCTTAGACAACTTAATGACACTTCTACATACAAAAAATTGTCTCGTGACCCAACCCTATGTTTTCAGGATAGCCTTTTTAAATTGATAGACGAAGGCTTTGCCTTGGGCATTCTGACTCAAAAAGTGGTGGATTATTTGAAGGTAACTAACCCCATAACTCCTTTATTCCACCACCTTCCAAAGATTCACAAGGAAGGCTTTCCCCCCAAAGGGAGACCCATTGTGGCGGGGATAGGTGGCTTGAATGAACCCCTAGGCAAATGGTTAGACAACATGTTGCAACCCCTAGTGTTGAGGTTGCCGGGGTTCCTAAGGGATACAGGCCACCTTATATACCTTCTCACCAATACCCAATGGTATTCAGGTTTGATGTTTTGTACCATGGATGTTTCGTCCTTATATTCTTCCATCCCTCATGATTTGGCAATCAAGGCATTAGAGTTTCATTTACAGTTGTACACCGATTATGATTTTGATCTATGTTCTTTTATCATTCAAACCACAGAGTTTTTGTTAAAGCATAATTTTTTCATCTTTGATAACACTTTTTATTTACAGCTGAGGGGAGCCTCAATGGGTGCCCCTTTTTCTCCTACCTTGGCCAATCTATATATGGGGTGGTGGGAGCATCACTTCATATTTGGAGAGAACAACAAGTGGCGGTCAGTGATAACAAGTTATTATCGGTATATTGATGATCTGTTTTTGATTTGGTCCTCATCACAGGAGGAATTACATCTATTTATTGAATACTGTAATAATAATAATCTCAATCTACAGTTTACTGCTAATACGAGTACAGAGTCCATAGAGTTTCTTGACCTCCGCATTACATGTGATGACAATTCCAAACAATTACTTACCTCCACTTATAGAAAACCTACAGCAGGTAACAATATCCTTAGAGCCTCTAGCTGCCACCCCCACCACACTGTTAAATCTATCCCGGTGGGGGAGATGTTACGAAGCAGACGTAACTGTTCCCAGCTCAGCACTTTCCAGGAAGAATCCTCCCACATTGAATTAAGGTTGAGGGACAGAGGGTATCCCCCCTGGATGCTCAATCGCGCTAAACGTATTGCGATTAACAAGCCTAGGGAATCTCTGTATGGTATGAGCTCTAAACATAAGAGTAGGACCCCATTCCAGGGTGTGACGTTTAGCACCCCCTACACCAAGGAATTTGGAACGATTAGTCGCATTCTGAGGAATAATTTACCTATATTAAATGCCGACCCTATTCTTCGACCAACGGTTGTGAACGGTATTCGTATTGTTAGTAGGAAGTCTCCGAGCTTAGGCAATTTACTATCTCCCAGTCTGTTTAGTTCCTCCGATGCAGGACACACCACATGGTTAGCCACACGGGGTTTTTTCCCTTGTGGCTGCCAACGGTGTGGTATGTGTAAATTTGTAAACAGAGGGCAATATTTCACTTCTACTACCTCAGGAGACAGACACACAATCAAGTCTCTTCTCAACTGCAACTCTAAGATGGTAATCTACTTGATTACATGTGTCCATTGCTCAGTTCAATACGTGGGATGCACTACTAGAAAACTTAAAATTAGAATTTCCGAACACCTACAGGGTTTTGGGAAATCCCAGACTATAGGCATTTCCAACGTGGCCAAACATTTCAATTCCCACCATGCAGGTGAGGAGGTGGCGCTAAATATCAGTGCCATTGAAAGAGTCACGTTGGGTCCTAGGGGGGGTGACATTAGGCGTAAACTTTTGGCAAGGGAAGCATATTGGATCTTCACCATGGGTACACGCTCACCTCAGGGGTTGAATTATAGGTGGGATATATCATATTTAACAGACAGATAGAGATTTAGAATATTTCATAGCCTAGGCACTTACTTAATTAATTAATGGTACTTTTAGGCATGCTTTCTTATCATGTGGATCTAAATACAAACCTTTCATGTGGGTGTGACCCATATATGGGTCAACCCACCCTGGGGTTCTTCTATTTCTATTTGTATCTGTCTTTGAATACACTCTCTCTCACTATAATGATTGTTACATGTCTATTATAATTTTTGCTTCAAAATCTCTCTCTTTGGTGTTTTTCATTTTTTTTGTCCTTCTCCCCTCTCCCTCTTCAGTATTTTACTGGTATAGAGCTTGGGCAAGTTCCACAGTTGGTATCCCTTTTTCTCTGGGCCCTTATCATCACTATTATTATTATTGTCAGAAATCTTTATTACCATCATTATTATCACTATTATTACCAGCGCTTCCCTGTTACTGTGTCCCCCTTTGGGTATTGCATAATGGGCACTCTGTTGGGGCTGATGCGCTGGGATTATTCACTGATGTTTATATATACAAGATATGGCATTCCGCTGTGAGATTGTTTATGAACTTCACAGGTTTTACTTGATTTGAGGTATCACGCATATGTATGTTTTATGTGCCAGTGATTATCAGTGTTTACATGCATGACAACCAGCGCCTTGACAA